>PVLA01006615.1:0-120279 GCA_004027455.1 Hydrochoerus hydrochaeris | reverse complement strand
ATGGTTTGCACTGAGAAGTCTGCTGTGATTTTGATGAGTTTTCCTTTATAGGTAATCTGTTTCTTTTCTCTGACTGCTTTTAATATTCTGTTCTTGTGATGGATTTCTGGGATCCTGATTATTATACGTCTGGATGTAGATCTGTTTTGGTTGTAGCTGGCTGGAGTTCTATATGCCTCATTTATCTGAACTTCACTTCTGTTACTTATGTTTGGGAAGTTTTCCTTAATTATTTCTGTGAATAGACTTTTTATTTCATTTGTATTTGTTGCTGCATCTTTATTCACATATTTTATTCTTAGGTTATAAATCCTCTTGTCATCTTCTAGCCTTTGTATCGTTGCTTCCTGGTTCCTTATTTTTAAGAGATCCTTCCTTTCACGATCATACTTTGCAAATCTATCTTCAAGTTTTGAAAGTTTGTCTTTAGTTTCTCTTAAAAGGTTTTGCCAGGTTTCAATGGAGTTTTTAATTTCCTGATATTCTCTTTGGATCTGTTTCATGTATTCTAGATTTTGTTTATATTCTTCCTCAAAGGCTTCTCTCCTTTCTCTGGGTTCCTCCATTCTTTCATTTGTGTATACTTGAGGATTACCCAGGACTTCTTTTATTAATCTTATATCTTGCTTCACCTGAGTTAGAATTTCAGATTTAAATTCGACGATGAGGTCACGGATGTATTTCTTTATTTCCGATGAAGTTGTCTCTGACATTACAGGTTTGCTGCTCTCAGCCTCCTCTGCATTTACCTCTGTTGGACTCACTTTCCCTGGTTCCGCAGTTGAGAACCTTTTGCTCTTTCTCTGTCTTGTCATGTTTTGGCCCCCTTCAGACAGGTGGGTGGTGGAGGTCTTTGGGCCTTTCGCTTTGCTTACAGTTTTTCTGCAGCACTCTTGCTAGGGAAGTACCGCCCCCCAGTCCACTGCCAATCTGCAAGTTGCAGGCTGAGAGCTGGCTCCTCCCCCTACATAAGTTAACCAGTTTATGCTTCAACAAGTTTGTGTGTTCCCTGGGGATGCCACTGGCCCAGAAAAGCCTCGTCCCTGGCTATTGGGTTTCAACAGGGGCGTGGCCCTGCCGGAGCAGATCCCACCAATCTGCTTTGGACTAGGAGTCATCAGCAGAAGCCGCCTCAGATTTTGATTCAAGCTGGCCCTGCCCAACTCCAAAGTGTCGCTGCCCAACTCCAAAATGTCGCCCAGCCAGTCCTCCTGGTTTGGGGATTCCAGTTCCCATCACTCACCAAAGTTCGTGCAGCTTGACTGGCTGTTTTCACTCCCTGCCACAGCTCCTCCTCCAGCGGAGGGTGTGGAGCTCACCAACCCCCGCTCTCGGCAGGGCCGAGATCTCAGCTCGATCCTGAGTCACCTGACTTTAAGACGGGCTGGTACAGCGATCGGGGCTCGCCCAGCTCCAGCTCTCTGTCCATGCTTCTTTTTCTTTTTTCTTTTTCTTTTTCCTCAGTTTCTTCCTGGGTCGTGAGAATTCCTCTCCTTTTATCTGGCTTTCTCCATGTTGCGAGATTCCAGCGTCTGAGTTGTTTTTATTTATTTTTTCCTCAGAGACGCTCTCTTGTGCTGCCACTCAGTCGGCCATCTTGCAATCAGTCGAGCCTCAGATTTCTAACCTATTAAACAGAGATACTTCTACTTACCACATGGTATTGTGAGATTAGCTGAATTATCTTATAAGAAGCTTATATAATAATGCTTAGCACATAATGAGTACTCAAAAATCGTTAGCTATCATTGCCTTTTCCTTTTTAGTATATTTGCTTACCACTCCAGTTGCTTTCATCGTCAAAAAAAAGTACATAGATAATCTCCTCTCACTATCTCACACTTTCTTCATTCTTTTAAGTTTATTTGTTGTGATTTTTTTTTAAGTAAGATTTACATGGAGTACAGCTTAGTGGTATATTTCTTGCCTAGCATGTACAACATCCTGGGTTCAATACCAGGTTCTACAAATCAGAAATTTTATGTAAAAGCAAGTTAAATATACACAATCAACTAAAGTTTATCTAACTGAAAAATTTGAAAGTTTAAACTCCTGTGCAAACTTTCTAAATTTTTTCAAGCCATTACTATATAACCACAGAGTTATATGATCTCTAAGAATACTTCCAGTTTGAGAATTTTATGAATTAATTACCTAATTCTAATGAAAATGGTGACATTTACCTTTTTAAAGAAAATTCAAGTTATTCATTTGCTTTCTTTTTCCGAGGTATGTGTTTTCCTTCCTGATTGGATATTAGCTGATTGATAGGTGTGAAAAATACTTTAGGGCAACTCTTTGGAAAGGACATAAAAAACTATATAAGTTGTTTGATCAAATTTAAATACCCTCAAGCAATTTCTATTAACCTTGAATACCCCAAGCTGCTCTCGCAGGTTCTATAACTTGCTCAGATCTTAAACCATATTTCATGTAAGAATGAATTCCTCCATGAAGAAAATATGAGTCAGTGTTGTTTCAGTGGTTGCAAAGAGGTTTGAATATTTTCTATAAATGTATTTATAGCATTAGAACATTATTTTGTATATGATTTATACTAAATAAGCTATAGTAAATACTATGTTAAAAGGTCATACTACTTTATTCATGTGAAAGAAATATGTTCACAAAGCAAAATAATATTTAAGTTTACATTTGTTGTCTCTATCAGTTTTAAAGCAGTAGTTAATCAGTGTTTTGTGATTGCTTTGTCAAAAAATGATTTAAAAGCTATGTTTTTTAATTAGTTTTTTTCACAAGCACTTGGTGGCTGTGTAATATTTCCTAATTATGGACCTATGTATATGGAGATGTATGTTGATGTCTGTATGCTTGTTGTGTACACATGCATCTGTTTAAGTGCATGCACATATGAAGGGTGTATACCAATGAAAGAGAGTGAAAGATATTAACCTCGATATAAAGACCCAGAGTCATCTGGGTTTAATTCTTTAAATGTAGATTAAATTCATTTAAAACTAAATTCAAATAATTTTAAGGTAGATTGGGGAAATATAAAACAGAATAATGGAAATAAATCACTGAAAAAAAAATATGGGGATTCCCCAGCAGTTAGCTATTTTGACTGTGAAATGATATCCCAAGAGAGGCTGAAGAGGCTCGATCACTTGAATGATTTAAAATTGGACTGGACTAAGCTCAGAAGAATATACCACTGGGAGTAATCACGTTTTGACAGAGAAAGACTGAGAGATCTTTTCCAATTTTAATTGCCATGATCCCCTGTAATTCAATTTGAAATGCCCTTGCTATTCTAATTCACAAAGATCCTATTTTTACTAACTCTTTCTTTTTTCATAATCCTCCTTCTGATATCACTACTCCTTTAAAAGGAAAAAAAGAAACCCTGGAGCCTGGTTCCCAAGTATTCATTGAATAACACTCCTTATTTCCTTTTTTCCCTGCAGATGACTGTGTGCAGACTCCGGCAGCACTCTCAGGGCTAGGCAGGCAGACAGCGATTACATCCGCCCTGCTTTCATCCATTAGCGCGAGTGTTAGCAGGTAAGGCTGAGGGCTGACAAAGAGGTTTTCAAAACTGGTCAGCATAAATGCTTCCAGGAGGCCAATTCAGGATAATCTATTGAAATATGGATCAGAAATATTGCCAGACAAGCCCGAATACCTTTATCTGTTGCATTTATGCCAAAGCAATAGAGTGTTTTCATGGAAAGAAAATAACAAAAGCCATAATTACATGTGGAGAATTGTCTGTTCACATCGTTTGGGGTTAATTTTGTGAAATGGTTGCCATTCTGCCTAGATCCAGCGTCTGTCTCAGCCACTTTAGTTGGCTGGAGATGCTTCAGGGGTAAGATCCCTGGAGACCTGAGTCCAGCAGGCCTTCTGGTTTCCAGGAGCCAATTTGTGATGGGATCAAAGGGGTGTCTAGTCCCGAGAGTCTGAGTTAGGCTTTGGAATGTACTGGTATCTCTCATTTTACACAGCACTTCCATGTTTGAAAAGTGTTCGAAAATAAATTTTGGTAAATTAAAACATACTAGACCACTGACATATAATACATTCCACTGGTATTGGCTCCTGGATTTCAGCTTTAATTTTCCTTGTCTGTCTGGTAATTAATGGTCAGAATTGAATAGGGCCATGCAATGGAAATTTTTATAGCTAAAAATGCTTCCTGTCAGTATTCTATAGCAAGTTTTCTTTCTCATGTTATTCTTATTCAATACTTGGAAAGTGGAGAACAAAAACAAAACAATCATTTAGAAAATTTGAAGTAAAATTTCCAAACACTTCCCAAATGTTTATTAATAATGTCTTAAATTCAAACAGTTACATATAGATAATATTCGAATGATTAGAGGGATAAAAATGTCTCTC
Source organism: Hydrochoerus hydrochaeris (assembly GCA_004027455.1). Lineage (NCBI taxonomy): Eukaryota > Metazoa > Chordata > Mammalia > Rodentia > Hydrochaeridae > Hydrochoerus > Hydrochoerus hydrochaeris. The sequence continues at coordinate 115,917 of PVLA01006615.1, read as the reverse complement.
ATCCTATTTCTAACACTAGTTCTTTATTTCAAAATATTTCAAATGCACAGCAAAAATAGAGTGATATAACAAATATTTTTATACACCTCTCAGACTTTTGAAATACTGATTTTTCTTTATTGTTTAAAAATGTCAATAAAATCTTGACATGAAGTTGAAGAACATTTAAACTTTTATTTCCCTTTCTCTTTCTCCAAAAATAACTTCTTGTGTTACCTTAAAAGGTGACTTGTTCCTTCCTACTGCTTTGGAAATGCAAACTTTTACCTTGAATGTCCCCTTACTTTTTACCAGACTACCTCTCACCTTCTTGGAGCCACATGCCTTTAAAGGATGTAACTAGTGCTGCTACTGTTACTTCTCCTAAAAATAAGGATAAAGCTTCCACCTGCCTTTTGCCTAGATCTTGTCTCTTGAGGGACATTATCTCACCTACAGACATGAGATTAGAGGTCCTGGGAGGTGACCTGCCCAGGGTCACACAGCCTTTAGTAGAATCCAAGTTTTTTGGGACTTCAAAGCCCATGAATTCATCACTTTGTTCTGCACCTTCTAACTCTGTCTTTGGCACTTATCTGCTCTAGATTAGTATTGAATTCAGCTGAACTGACAATTAGCTGCTTTAGATGTGTCCTCACCTTTGTCAGAAACGTAGGTAGGGCCTTCAATGGGACTGCATTTCGTCTGAATAAAAGATCTTTTAAAAGTGTCTTTAGACACTCTAAGGAGACTACTCTCCTTAGATTTTTAGTGTGAAGCATTTCTCAGAGCCCTCCTCTGACTGATGAGGGTCTAATTAGCCTAGAGATTCTTCTCTGACAACCAGCCAAGAAGCTGTGTTAAAAAAATTCCTGTTTGGCAGAGATTAAAACTGGGATCTATAGTTATTATGACAGGGTGACTGGAATGTCACTGAGAAATTTACTATATTTCAGCATAACAACTTGTTTGCTATTGCAAACAAAGTCAAAGAAAAAGCTCTCTGATTTATCATATTGCTGTGTCTCTAGCTATCATTCTACGCTGTAACTTAGGAACACAATCTGCCTATCATGTACAGTGCATTATAAACAATGAGAGAATTTTACTTCAAAAATTATTTTGTAAAGAGAAAACATAAAAGTTTGAGTAATTGCTTAAATGAAGAAAATGCAGATAATGAAGAATAATGAGGTCCACCATTCACAGCACTCTAATAGTATTTTCCAGGAGCTTGGATAAGGGTGCTTGTGGCCAGGATCTGACAGGGAGGGAAGTCCTTGCTAATCATCTTGAGCAACCATTTTCAGCAGGGAAAGAGAATAAACTGTGAGCCTGAGGTAGGAGATTAGGGGTGGGGCAAACTAGATAACTAAGAGGACATAATGTGTTAAAGGTCATAAAAACTTGTGGTTAACAGGTTGAGCAAGATGTTTCCTAAAAAGAGAGGGCACCTGCAAGAACACAGGAACAAAAACGATTCCATTGGTTCTATGTACTATAGATGGAACCAATCACAAAGCTATAGCTCAATCCTTCATTAGAATCTGGCACTGTTTGCAGAACCAATCAGAAGGTGCTATTTTCAATCCTTCATTTGCATGTGGGCAAAAAAGGTGCCCCTTTGGATCTTTGGGAAGTCTGGTGAATTTCAGGATAGTTTATATCTGGTGTGAAGCCCGGTGATTTTTTTCTTTTTATAGGACAAATGATCCTCTAATTTGCACAAGAGAGACATCAATCCAGGTGTTTTAAATACAAAATAAAAGCTCTTGACCCTTATCCTTGGGCCCCATAAGCCTTTTCACTAGTCTGCTGTTACTCTGTAGTCTACTTTTCTGTCTTCAATAAATGTTGACCTTGCCGCCTTTCTGCCTGATTCTTTGTTTGGGACACCAAGAACTTGGAAAAAAGCTCCATGGGTCTCACCATCTGGTAACAAAATGATGAATCTTTACAAACCCATTTAAAAGATACTTCATGAATTTTAACACTTTTTCCTATGAAATGCACATAACAGATTTTTAATTAATAGGTTTTAGAGCAGTTTTAGATTTATGGAAAAAGTAAGTGAAAAGTACCAAGAATTTCACTCATGAACTGTCACCCAACCTTATAGTTTCTGCTATTATTACCATCTTGTGCTAGTATGGTACATTTGTTATAATTGATGAAACAGTATTGACACAATATTGTTAACTAAACCCTTTAATGCATATTAGAGTTCACTTTTCTGTTGTCTATTCCATGAATTTTGACAAGTGTATAATGACATGCACCACAATAATGATATCATCAAAACAGATTTTAAATTTATTATGTATCATACAGGGAGGTCTAGAAGATGCCATTTTGAAACAAAGACTCAACACAAACTTAGTGAACTTATTCTTTATAGTTCTTGCCAGACAGAAAAGCAATATAGTAAAAATTAAGCAGACTTTTCTTTGAAAATTGTAGTTATTTTGATAAACAATGCTGTCAAAACAGTAAATGTGTACCACAAGTACTCGAGTTCATTCCCTTTTGTCTACTGTTCTCTAGGCTTGGTGTGAATACTTCATAGTTAAAGTATGTCTTCCCTTGAGGATCACAGAGCCATTTAATTTCTGTTCTGGCATTTGGCCTATTGTGTTTATGAGGTCCTACTGAGAAATGGAATTGATGATTTCTTCCATAACCACAAAGAAAAAAATTGAGAGTTACTGATTTCAAACCACAAGTATAACCTTTCAAATTGTTTTGGAAAAAAATTTTCCCCCAAAGGGTGAAAAAAGGGACACCTTATTAAATGTCTAACTCAGCTGTATCATCCCAATTCTTAATATGCTGATAATTCACCTCTGCTTGGCTCGCAGAAGACAGGAGTTCCCCATGTGGAGTTTGGAACCCACAAAAGATGTCACTGCCTCATCTGATCTCTGTGGGTTCCAACTTGCTGGGGTATTGATGCAGAGAAAAAGAATAGATTTCCTATCTGGGCCCACCCTTCCTGCCACCCACAGGCACCCTCCAGTCCGCACATGTTCCCTGCTCTTGCCTTCCTTTCTGCCTTGCATAGTACCCTGAGGACTTGGCAGAAACCAGGGCTGGTGTTTTCTCCAATATTCCTTCTCTTATGAGAACTACCTTTTTAAGACTCTCTCTGAGGCTCAAAATTCATGTTTTGATGTACAGTTCCTCTAGAGTAATGGTTATCAACCAAAGGGAAATTTGAGTCTCAGGAGGCCTTTGGCAGTGCTTGGAGTTGTTTTTTGATTGTTTTAAATGGACTGGGGAAGGTGCCACTGGCATTTAGTGGGTGAAGGCCAAGGATGCTGCTGAGTCACTTGCAGTGCTCAGGATGGCCTCCCCTTTCCAATATCTGATCCAAATCTGATCCGTTAATAGTATTGAAGTTGAAGTTGAAAAACTCTACTCTAGAGTTTTAGTCAGTGGTCATTTTTGTCATCCCATGTGGAAATACTTTGATTTAAAGTATTATAACTTTAATCATTTTTGAAGGTAATGTCCTATAATAGTGGAAATAGTGGAAAATTATATACTTTCTTATCACCTTGTTAAAGAATAAGGCTGGGTGTATGGTGCATGGCTGAAATCCCAGAACTATACAAGGCTAAGGTAGGAGCATCACAAGTTGCAGCCCAGCTTGGGCAATTTAGCAATACTGTGTCTCAAAAAAAAAAAAAAAAAAAATAGCTGGAAATGTAGCTTGGTATAAAGGCTCTGTTTTAATTTTCTCTCTCTCTCTCTCTCTCTTTCTCTCTCTCTCTCTCACACACACACACACACACATACACACAGGGACAGAATCAGGCTACCATTCTTGCAATATAGATAACTTTAGTTGTCATTCAAAATGTAAACTGTCATAAGGGATAAGAGATTAACTGACTTCACTTCCAACTTTCACAGTGTCATCATTTTGTCCTTTAACTGCTGACAAAGGCATTTTAAAATGGAAGACAATTAGAGCCTTTTTATTTATGAAAAATGAAGTGTTTAGGCACAAAAGAATGCCCAGTGGATCTCTTCTAGGATGTTTAAACTATCCTTTCATTAAAAGATTTTCTTAAGAAGTTGTTCATCACTGTTATTACTACTGTTGTTCTCATGCATAACCACCAGAATCTGTAGATTTCCAGGGTATTCTTTAGAATTTCTCCCCACTTGATTTCATGGTAGGTTGCCTTAGATAATTTTTCAATCTTAAAATCACATTGTATAAAAGCTTCCCTCTAAATATACTATTAAAGCCATTGTACATTGAAGAGCCAGATCATCCTCACAGACAAGTTTTGTTCAGCCAGGATGGAATTTAAATCTTTTTAAATTAGTTGCTAGTATTAAAAAAAAAAAAAGCCAATAGCTCATATCCTAGATTTCTCTCATTTCTAAAAAAAAAAAAAAAAAGAAGGAATGATCTAATTTTAGAGGCTAACATTCCTCCATGGCAATGGTCTACTGCAGGAAAACCACAGCTAGATGTTTAAAACTAGGTGCATGAGAGCTGCTTTAGTTCCCACTCAGACTCTCCAGGCACCTGTCAGTCTACCCTGTCTGGTCAGTTGAGTTTGCATCCCCTACATTGTTGCAATGGAGTTCTGTAACCACAAGTGTTTAGTAGTTACTATTATCCAATCTTTGGCTCAGAAAGGAATTTAACAACTCATATGGGAAGTTGTTGAGGCCATCCAGAAGAATGATAGGAAATGTGCTCAGAGGGAAAGGCTGAGCTGTGGCTGAATAGAAGGACAGAGCTCAAGGGAAGAGTCACAGTGTAAAGTGCAAACAGATGCAGAGGCGCCAGTCTGCTTTTTAGTGTCACCCCTGCAGAGAAACCTGAACTTTGGTGAGAAGAGGGCAGGTAGTAAAAACGAAGCAAACAACATTTGGGACCATGTCAGAGGAGCTCTGTATGTCATCTTTACACTTAAGTGGAAGGTTCCTAGTCTTGCTTGTGTTTTTGGAGAATCATAGCAACAAGACATGAAATCTAGGAAGAGTCTGATGAGGGAGAAGTGAATACAAGGTGAAGGCATTATGCTGCAAGACAGTAGGACACAAGACAAAGATGGAGGAAAAACAAAACCCATAACTCAAAAATAAGGTGTATCAGATAGAAGCATCGGGTTGAAAGTTCAGAGCTCAAGCCATAAAGAAAGGTCAGGCTAAGAAAGATGCAGGACCAGCAAGAATAGTGATGACAGTTTCTAACCTCTGTATTCCTCTGTGAGAAGCTTGTGATTTGGCTTAATTTCCAGACGACTCAGGCCACATTGTTCCTCTGTGGTAGTCTTATGCACACACACTGGTCACTATCCATTTATCAGTGCCCAATTTCCTCCTTGCTTAGAGCACATTTGTAATAGAAATTTTGTTTGATAGAGCATATATTTAGTCATCCAAGTGTTACAAATACTGTAGGCAGTCAGACAGGACAAGGCCCTCGATGCAGCCAGTGCAGAGGACCAAATGTCTTATGACTTTGAAGGAGACACATAACTCTTGCTGTAGGCCAGATCTCAAGACAGAAGGCAAAACAAATGCAACCACATCTTAAGTATAAACATTAGGGATTAGGTGTGGATTGCCTTGAGAAACCAGGAATCACCATCCCAACTCCCTACAGGAAGAGTCACTGATCCATAAGAACACTCACTTGATAGTAACTAGCTTTCCCATTTGTCCCTAATTAGGCCAATTCTACCTGAACAGTTAATCTGATTGGTTGATCATAGATCTGTCCCAACTCATGCCTGCCTGCCTTGCAAGTTCCCAGTTTTCTCCACCTTAAACCCACTTCACCTCATGATTTTACTCTATAAAAATACCTAGAAAAGACAGAATTTTTAGCAACCCATTTAGGACCCCTTCTGTCTCTCTCAGACAGAAGCTTTCTTTCTCTCAATAAATATTTCTGCTCTTAACTCTGTTGTTCCTAAAATTCATTCTTCAATTTTAGAGAACATGAACTCCTACAGGACATATAGTAAGTCCGGAATTTCATTTACCTATGTCACAAGGACTGAAGAAAAGCCCGGGTTGGACTGGCCCCACAGAGCTCCAGGACATTGCCCCTCTCCCTGCCGCCAGGTCAGTGCAAACAAGAGAAATTCCCTAAATTGCACCATTCACCTGGGCTCCGAAAATGTGATGAAAAGAAATTGTAGACAATGGAGGGAAGCTAAGGGAATGGCAGTTTGAAATGTCTGATGAAAACCTTATCTGATAAAAGAGGGGAAAAAAAAGAAGAAGACATTTGAGGAAGAAAAATGGGGGAAAATATTTAAATTGTTACTGGAAGAAATCCCAGAAAAACACCCCCTTAGGCTTGGTTTTTCTTGTCTAATATGTATAGAAGGACTATATCTGGTAATTTACTTTCTGCACCTGGACTCTTCTAAGAGTGAAAGTAAGACCTATTAATACATTTTTCCAAAATAACATAATGACCTGAGATTGGTTACAGCAAATCACGGGTGTAAGGTCTACAGAGGTAAGTAAAGTCAAAGCAAGGAAGAGGACTTTAGCTTTGGTGAAGGCTGAATTGTAGACCATTATATTCTGATGCTGAAAGTGAAGGCTCAGATTGGCTAGGATGGTGGTGAGTATTTTAAATTTTCAGATAGCCAGGGATTTTAAGTTACAGAAAATGCGGGGAAATCAATTTGAATTATTCTGGGTTGGGCTAAAGGAAAGATTTTCTTTCTTTCTTTCTTTCTTTCTTTCTTTCTTTCTTTCTTTCTTTCTTCTTTCTCTTTCTCTTCTTTCTTTCTTTCTTTCTTTCTTTCTTTCTTTCTTTCTTTCTTTCTTTCTTTCTTTCTTTCTTTTTTTCAGGTTGCCCACCGTTTCTAATGTGCACTGCTCCCAGAGCTCCACAGCTCCTCCCAGGTTGGAGGAGGCTTTTCCTTCTCTTTTCTTCCTCTTCCTTGTACTGTGCTGACTGGGTGGGGGAGGAACCCTGCCATGAAGGAATTTGTCTCACAGTTCTGGGGCAAGAGGTGAGACTGCAGTAAAGTGAGCTTGTGTACTTAAGAATATGAACTTCTTGTCAGCCGAATATTTTAAAACAAAACAGAAGTGAGTAAAAGCCTTAAAAGCGGTTTATGATGATATTAGCACTTTGTATCATAAACATGAAGATTTAAGAATGCTTGGATTAGCTTTTTATCACTCCCTAGAACCTCACAGATACATTCTATTAAATCAGTTTCTGTGATGATTTAGTGTTCAGAGTTGTCACCATCAAATCTTCTTCCAGGGCCCCAAGATTTTAACTAACTCTTATTGGTGGAGCATCTATTAGGAGCAGGGTACGAGACTGTGCCACAGTTGCTGTTGGACTACTGTGACACCCTGGGATCTTATTCCCTTTCAAGCTTGAGGCCAGCTGAGAAGACCCAGAACTGGAGACAGCTGGCATTTTGGAGTTGCTCTCACTCCAGTATCAATGACTACAACGCTAGTAAATAGGGTACAATATTGAAAAGTGTCTGAAATCTTCATCGCAGCCTCTCTGAAGACCACTGAAGGGATTAAACAGCTCTCAGCAAGGCTTGCATCTTGCTTCTGCGCACTGTGCTTTCTCCTGTCTTCCCTCAGAATCTCAGTAGCCTCTTTAGCCCTTATCAGTACCTCAGGATTTCAATTTCACCTCAAATCTCAGTCTCTCACACAACTTGCCGAAGCAACTATTCCTCCCTCCCTCCCTCCCTCCCTCTTTCTCTCCCCACTCTGATTCCTTACTCTGTAAGACTTTCCTCCTCCTCCTCCACCTCCTTCTCCTTCTCTTCCTCCAGTCTCCTTCCAAAGTAGTTTCCAGGGCCAGAATTCGGGTTCCTTTCAGATGTAAATCTTGCAGGTCTGCCCTATTCTTATCAAGACAAAAAACAAGTCCTGGAGCTGCCTCAGCCACAGCTCCTCTTGTTAGTAGCCTGGAGGTGGAAGAGCAGGAAGAAGCAGTACTATTACTCCAAATTTGCATATTAATTCTCTCAGAGACATACATACAAACATAGCTGCAGAGAAGGCCATAGACTGCACTGCATGCCCTGAAATATTGTGGAAAGATTAAGGAATGATTTGTAGGAGAATGACACGTATGATGCAGAAATAAATGCCAGATGAGTGTTGTAAATTAATTTTTATTATTGAACACCTTTGTAGTATACTAGTAAGTGAAATGTTGCCAAAGAAACTAAACTGCTTTTCCTTATACAGCTGCTATTAATTTTTCACTGTAGCAAAACAGAACTACTGTTTATTGTTCTAATGAGGGTCAGATGTGGAGGTATGCACAAACTCTGAGAAAAAATATTAAAATATAATTTCTTTTAGGTCCAAAAAGCAATATAGCATTCAAAAAACTAAATTTTGTCTTGGTTTTTTATTAGTGGCTAGATTGGTTTGTTTATCATGTAATTCTAATGCCTACCATAGTACCTAAGTTAAGAGAGGTCATCATTACACAAATGAGTAATACAAGCTAGAATTAGTTTGGCATTTACTAAATACCTGGCATTATTCTATAATCATAATATCTCAACATTTTAGATTTTCTGCTATTAATAGTATACATAGACAAGGTGATTCTACCAGAAGATCTTTGAAGGTTTACACTGCTGCTTATTGAAAATTCTTTTTTCCCCTTCCTTTATTTGTTCCTTCCCTGTTTCCTCTTTTCCCTTTATTCTTTCTTTCTTTTCTTGTTATATATAAGTATTTGGACTCCCACTGCTCAGGAGAAACATAATGCTAGCCACAAACAAGATTTTTTTTTTTGGTACCTGGGATTGAAACTTGCACTTGCTTACACCACTGAGCTAAATCCCCAGTCCACAAACAAGATTTTAATTTTCCAAGTAGTCACATTAAAAAAACAAAGAGGTTGAATTCACTCTAATAATATATTTTATTTGGCCCACAGTATACGAAGCACTATCATTTCAAGTTGTACCCAATATGAAGAAAATCCTTATGAGAAATTTCTGCAGTCTTTTTTTCTTTCTGAGTTTTCAAAATCTGGCATGTGTTTTACATTTTTAGCACATCTCAATTTAATACAGTCATATTTCAGATGCTCAGTAATTACACATGGCTAATGGCTATTGTATTTGGCAACAAAGTTTTAGGTCATTTATCTGAATTGGAATTGCTAACTGGTAATCCAAGCCACTTTTGAATGACCCACTTGCTTTCTTTTTTCTCTTACATTTAAAATGACTTATCTCTTTGTGTACTAAAATCTTGCACATATGCATGGTATTCAGTGCACATGGGTAGACTAAGTGACAGAATGACATTATGATGTACTTTGGAAGGATGAAATATTAAAGAACTTCAATGAGAGAGAGGACATAACGTTAATAAAATGCACAGTATTAAACATGTGTTGTATCTCTGACTTTAAACCAGATACTTGGTAAACATTGTGTAGTGCTCACAGCATATTTTACAAGACTGATATGATTAGCTTCACTTTTACAAAGAAATTGATGCTTAGTGAAATGTAGTAACTTGCCCTAGGTTAGCATAGTAATTTGCAGAGTCAGATTTAAAACAACATTTGTCTGATTCTAGACTGAACTGTTCTCACTGCACCATATTGCCTTTGTAAGATAAGACCACAAAGCTAGAGAAATAGCAGAGTTCACCCTATCAAGTTAGAAAAAGACTATTGCTCACTTCATTGCTGAGATTTTCTCTCACTTTCATGTTACTCATGTAAGAAATACTGTCTCATTGTATCCACAAATATTTAAATTCATTTCCAGAGCACTGATTGGGAAAGTATTTATACATTTTTTTTTTTTTTTTGTCTTTCGGAGAAAAGTTCTCACTATGTGGTTCAGGATGGCCTTGGGTTCACTTTGTAGCCTAGGCTGGTCTCTAACTTGCAATGATCCACCTGCCTCAGCTTCCCAAATGCTGGGATTACAGGAGTGTGCCACCATGCCCAGCTATAAAATTTTTAAAAATTCTTTTCAAGTGGGTTGGGGGAGAGACTGTTTAATCAATATTACATGGTTCAGAGTGGAAACATAAGTGGTTAAATAATTTCACAAAAAGAATTAGAATGAGTAAGAACTATAAATTGTCAGTTAAATTTTCTCCAATTTAAATCAAAATGAAATAAATCACATTATTTACTAAAAAAAAAGAATAAGGAAGTTACTTTCACTCATTTCTCTTGTGAACTTCTTCTAACCACCAGAAATGTCCTTGTTAGATTGAAGTTACAGACTAAGATGCTAAATTAGGTAAATCTCTTCTTTACCTACTCTGTAAGGTAGGCTGCCTGTTAAAAGTCAGAAAATAATGCATTCCTGTGCATACATAATTGTACAGATAATTGCCTCTATCATTTAAAAATATCATTTGCCAAAATGGTGTCTATGATTAATTATGTACATTTATCACTGAGTCAGCTTGGGTACATTATAAAATCCTTTCCCTAAGCTCATGCATATATTCTCCCTTCTTGTTTCTTTCAATGTAAGTCATTTAGTAATTCAGAATTTTTTGTTATTCCTTAAGCCATAATTCACCCACACAGGAACCAGCAACCAAGTTCCCCTCTGATTGCTGGTAAGTTACCTTTTTACTTAGAACATCAAGGAACAAGAATAATGTTTAATTCTCTCATCTTGTTCCACGGATGCTCCTGGGAAGGAAACGTTTATGGATAATCAAGTACCTCCAGTACCATTTCCTCTATTTCAAACTATATATTGCTGGGCTTGACGTCATATGACTGCAAAGAAAAAAATAATAATGAGTTAAAAATACAGAGTGATCCTGCAGTCCTGACGTGGAACTTAACTGGCATGAATATGATGTAATTAATGACAGTAGCAGCTCCAAAAGTGTAGCCTAAGACGTTAACATACATAGCCTCCCAGAAGGTCTCTGTGCTTCTGCTGCCCTGGAATCTCAAACACCCAGAATGTTAACCTAGGTTAGGTTAATCATTAACCTTTTTAACCTAAGTCCTGCTCTCATCTCTGAACCCTTCACTCATTTCATTTTTTTCTGGACTGGAAGTAAAGGTCTCAGTTTTACAAAAGCTTGTTGCATAAGTGACCTGGGCCCTGCGAACGCCCATACTTTATCTCCCCTAATCCAGTCACAAGCTCTCCTGGGCCAATGTGCCTCCCATTACATCTCTAATATGAGGGGGCATCTTCTCCTCAGAGCCCGTGGGCTTGCTGCTCCTGCTGTGGGGACTACTATCATGTCCCCACATTCCTGTTCTCTGTGGGATTTACTCCAATGTCATCTTTTCAACAAAGGCCTTCCTTGCCCCCACCCTCGAAGACTGCAACCCTTTCCCCCGTTAGAGACTATCTATCCCTGTCCCATTATTCTCTGGGTGGTCTTTTTCTTGTCTATATCACTCTTTAATGTAGATGTTTCAGATCTACATATATGTTTCACAACATACACACATGCACACATATATGTATATATGTTTGTGGTGCGTCCTGGATACATTCATTATGCATAGTGGGTATATGTGCATGACTTTTTAATTTTTTTGGTAAGTTTTTATCAGTACCAGGCATTGAACTCACGACCATGTGCTTGCAAGGCAGGCGCTTATGCCGCTGAGTTAATCCCCAGCCCCCATGTGCATAACTTTTACCTCCCTTTTCCCCTCCCTCCATCTCTTGGTCCCTTGGCCATGTGTCAAACATCTATCTCCCTTTTTCTTATTTTTTATATTGCTCTTTAATTTATTTATACTTTAGTTTTCTCATATAAAAGAAACCATATGGCTTTTAAGTTTGTGTATCTGATTTATTTTACTTAACATTATCTTCTCAAGGCACATCATTTTTGTTGGAACCAGCCTGTCTAACCAATCTTTGATGAGGAGACACTACTTCTGTCTCAACCAGAGATGGAAGGGAAGGAGGAAGAGGAGGAGAAGGGGACCAGGGTTCTTCACCTTCATTTTTATCTGCTCTCAAGAGTGCACTAGATGTGGGATGTTTTCTCACAGTTAAAGGGCAAAGAACTGCATGGATCACGTGGAGAAAGTTTCAGGGAATACAACAGAGCCTGGGGCATGAGCATGCTTCAAATCCTCTTTTGCTAGACCCCAACTCTCTATATTAAATGTGCCCATCTGAGGAAAGCTAGCATTATATTCGATAACATCTTGCAACATATGAGAAAGCAACTGGGTACTAACTTGAACACCAGACTGGTGTAACAGAATTTCCAATAAAAGTGTACAGTACTGTACTTCAGTCAATGAACTCTGCTCAATTACCCTGGTTGAAAAAGTTTTCCGCATACACTTACATCAGTTTTTTGTTTTCATTTGCCAGCTGTTTTTATTTTGCCAGCTGGCTCCTCTCTCTTGTGAAACTCATTACCACTGACTCACTACACTTTTCCCCTGGTGGATTTTCCTGGTCAGATACCTGTTTGGGCACCATTTGTAGAAGCCAGTGAATAAGGATGAAAACAAGACACAGAATTAGTTGAAAATGTGTGTGGGGGGGCATTTGTTTCCCTTTGACAGAGAGCCCCAAGCCTTTGGCTCACCTAAGTTTTATTTACTCAGACACGATACAAGCAATTAAAGTAACACAAGATTCATCTGCCTCCCAACATCCATGGTACATGTCTGGGTAAACAACCAGATATCAGCTGTGTTGACTTTTCCCTGGAACTTGCAATATGCCAGCACACCTGCACACCACCAAAAGATCACAACTTGCCATCTTTTTCCTTTGTGCTCCCAGAAGAGGCCAATTAGGACTTGATTCTCCCTATCTGGTCTCCCACACATAAACAAAAGACTTGAGTTTACCCTTGTTTTATAGCAAAGTAGTACTCTATTGTATATAAATACTGTATTTTCTTTATCCATTCATCTGTTGATGGACATATAGGTGACTTCCAAGATTTATCCACTATAAACTGTGCTGCTATAAACACAAGTATGAATGTATCACTGTAATATGATGCTTTTAACTGTTTCAGGAAGATACCTAGAAGGGGAATAAAAAAATATGGAATGCTTCATAAATTCATGAGTCATCCTCCAGGAAGTTACATCTGAGCTGAGGTCTAGAGGATGAATACAAGTTAACCAGGAAGGAGTGTAAATGTGACAGTCAGAAGGGCCAACATAAGCAAAGAGCTAGAGATGGAGATACACGGCTTCTCGAAGGTCACAAGAGAAGACCAGAGGAGCTGTAGTTATTGAGTATGGGGAGGAATCTGTAAGATGAGGTCAGAAAGGAATGGAGAAATCAGCCTGCTCAGGGTTTGGTAGCCATGTTAAGAAGTCTAATTTTTGTTTGAGAGGCAGCAGAAGCCATTTAAATGGCGGAGAATGAACCATTTAGGTAGTGGAGACCCATTCCAGCTGCAAAATGGAATAGATGTGAGAGGCTGACAGAAATCTGTTAGGAAGCAACTCGATACTGAAATGAATATTTGGTAATGCAAATATACATTCACTAAAAATAAATATAAAGCAAAAATAAGACGATTTGGGACATTAAATTTTACATTCCTTTATTGAGTCCTCTGCCTCATCAAGTCTGTGAGCTACAGGTTTTCCTTTGGGAACTGGTGAGAGACCTTATCCTGACTTTGGCATACTAAAGAGCTTTAGTGCCCAGAAGGGAGTGGCTTAGGTCTGTTCAATGAAAAATGCACTTTTTGAACTTGTTACCTTTGCAGTGTCAGAATCCAGTCCTCTGAAAAAGTCCAGGAGAAGGGTGGGAATGTAGTGGGATGGTGACAAGCTATAAATTCTAGAGCTAAATCTCAAGAGCCAGACACACACACACACACACACACACACACACACCCCACAAGCACACACTATAATTGGGGCTGAGTGTGAATACAATTGTTAAAGAAGATCATGTTAGGAAAGAAGGGAAAGAGATCTGTAGAAAAACATCTGATATTTAAGGAATGAATATGATGTATTTCTCCATTCCATAAATATTTATTAAGTGTTCTCTATGTGTCTGGCACTGGGCTGCGTGCTGGCAGAAGAAACTCACTGGAAATAGAGCTCTGCAAAAAGTAATGAATGTCAAAGGATAAGACAGTTTCAGGAGAATGGCTCATCATTTCGCTGCTGCAGACCAAGAGAGGACAATGTTGGTTTTGTGGATTAGACCCCTTGCTAGATGGTGCACATTAGAAACCCAGATTAGTAAATAGGCTAGTAAACAGACTCCCGGAGACTATATAGAAGGAGCTCTGACAAAACCTTCTCCCCTATTAGAACTTCAAATTAGAAGATGAGATTCAGTATATAAAATTTCACTTTATATCTCATTTCTTTGAAACACATCTTTTCCATCTATGAAAAGAAAGCTGTACTACCTAGGGCCTGCCATGGCTGTCAGCCAAGAGTAGAGATGTTGTAATTTGAAGTTGACAGCAAGACGACCCTTACAGGGTCACTACAGATTCTGTCTCATGGCAGATCTTCCTGCTGAAATATGGAGGTGCCATGATGTTAAATCAATAGTAGTGAGTGATGTGGAGATTTGAGATGAAGCTAAACACAGCTTCCTTTGATTCTACCATTTCATTTTTCTTGCAGGACACCACTTTAGAAGAAGAATCACCTCTGGATAAATCATCTGCTCAGGTTTGCTGTTCTAACCAAATGACATTATCCAAAGATTAGAAAGTCTCAAATATTAATTGTATTCACTTAGGATTCCATGTAACATCTTTGTTGAAACAAAGGCTTTTTATGAAATTTATAAAGTAACAAGAACAAGTAGTCAGAAGGTTGTGATGGTCAGTTATAGATTTAAGACCCAAGTAACTCAGTAGTGAAAATCAAAGTTGTGAGTGACAGTTAATCTAAATACTATTTAACTTTTTATTTTCAATTAATTACAAAAAGGAGTATCTGGTATCTGTTGCTGTGTAATAAAGCACTGCAAAATGTAAGTGCTTAAAACAAGAGCCATTTGTTCAGCTCGGAATCCTGAGGGTTGCAGCTGAACAGCTTCAGTGGTACAGTTCTCGCAGGCTTAGCTAGGCATCCTCATTTACCTGTGGATACCTGCCAGTCAGTGAGGTAGCTCTGTTTCCGGGTATCAGTGCGAAGATGGGGGTGAGTGGACACCATGTCTCTCATCAACTAGAAGACTAGCTGGGGCTTATGCCAATCTGGCAGGAAATCTAAAAAGAGTTGAAGACTGAGTATGTCATGAGGCAAGGCGCAGAGATGGTGCAACACTGCTTTTGCCAAATTCTTTTAGCAAGAGCAAGTTAAAAGTTCAGCTCATATTCAAAGGGTGGAAAAATGGACTTTCTCTGTTGATGATGGGACTGACTACAAAGCTATACTGCTAAGGAGCCATTTGGACCCACTTGCTGTCTGCCACAGCTGATTTATCTTATTTATCCTATTTGATTCACATATAGGCAGGCAAAATGTACAGTATTTAAACACTACTTTGGAAGGGAGAATATTTTTATACTTTTCATTTTATCAGTTTAAGACAAAAACCTCTTGGCTGGGTGTGGTGGGTCACATCTGTAATCTCAGTACTCAGGAGGCTGAGCCAGGAGGATCACCCTGAGTTCAAGGTCAGCCTGGACTACAGAGTGATTTCAATGCTAATCTGAATTACAGGGCCAGATCCAGTCTCAAAATACAAATGAACAAATAAACAAACAAAACCAGGGCCTCTCTTAAAACAACCAATTAAGATTCACTGAATTGTTTTCTACCTCTATTTTTTCTGAAAATATAAGGAAAATCCTCATTTTCTCAGTGGCTGTTAGTCCAGGACTATGTGACATAACCAATTGCAGACAGAAAAAGAATTTTTTAATGGTAAGAAACAATAGCTGCTGGCCTTGTACTCTTATATAAAATTTCAGAATTGCCATTGGGAAAAGGACATTTACTTGACACATGCTGCTATTTCCATTTTTGTCTGCCTGATTTTACACTCTCCCTTATTAAAGTGGCAAATTCAGTCTTTCAAATACACTGAACAAATGAAATACATAACTGGGAGATGTACCCTTCACCACTTTGCTCTGTAACATGTAGACATCTTATAATGCAAGGACATTTCATAGAAAGGCAGTTTTTAAATGCTTTTGTATGTGTGTGCAGAAAATAAAACTTTTTGATGTCTTGGCTCAAACTGAATAGGTTCTCACTTAATAGCCAATGTAGTACTTTAAGACGATTTATTATTATGCTAATATTGTAATGCAATATTTATTAAGCATTGGAAGTGTGCAGAATACTAGATAGTCCACATAAAAAGTCCTGATGGATTTCAAGGAAAAGGGCTAAGAAATGTATCTCCCAATCCACAGGAAAAGCAGGTAATTCAGAATCTAGCTGAATCAATAAATCCTATTTAATTTAGCATACATCACATGCTCCAAAAAAAGGAGGGGGAGTCTAATGGAAATGGAAAGTGATAATCTCTGATTAAAGTGTAGTCATTTCAAGAGCATACTTTCCTTTATACAGCTGAGTTTAAAAAGACTCAATTGAGTAAAAATATTTCTCATTTTCAAAAAGTTACCAGGGATTTAGCTCAGCGGCATAAGCACCTGCCTGGTAAGCACAAAGTTGTGAGTTCAATCCCTGGTACAAAAAAAAATTGGCCAATAATCCCTTGTATTATTATGTGATATTCTAAGATCACAGGTTATAGTAGTTTCTATAGGGACCAGCTTGGTAACTATTACCCCAAACTACAAGTGACATGCATAAAAATGCATCTTTATAGCATGACAGTAAAATTTACAATGTTGGCATAAGGTATTTGGAAGTCTGAAAGTAGAATTATGAATCTGTGTTAAGAAGAAACTTTCTAAAATTTGGTGTATTTTAAAAGACTATTATAATGTGGCCAAGTAAAATGGAGAAAGAGGGAAGCAAGGAAGGAGGGAGGGAGGGAAGAAGGGAGAGAGAGGAGAGGGGAGAGGAAAAGGGGGGGAGAGCCAGAGAACTAGAGAGAGAGAGAGAGAGAGAGACAGACAGACAGACAGACAGACAGACAGACAGACAGAGACTTAACTTTAAATCTCCCTAAAGAAATCTTTTATCTGGAAAATAAAAGCACATAATTTGAGGAAAAATATCTTAGTTTACCATAATTCTACACTTTACTTTGCTAAGCTAGTTTAGATCAGCGGGGGGAAAAATTAAGCCAAAGCTAAAAAGGAGCTTGGAAACAGCATTTCCCATTTTATATAATCACGCTTATTGACTAGGGGTTAGATCCTCTGCTCATCTTTAAATAGAATTCTCACAGAAGCTGATGAAAATCTTTGGTGAAAATTGATTGAGAAGTACACTTTCTCTGTACTCTATTTAAATTCTCATTTAAATCATATATATATATATATATTACATATATGCATATATGTGTGTGTGTGTAATGGCATCAACGAAATTTCTAAAACATGATGTGCCACCTTTTGGGGTTTTCAAGCAAGTAAAAGAATATGAAAATGCATTACTTGCGGGTTTTTTTGATGATGTAGATGAAGCTGGCAGGGGAAAATATAATTGAATGTGGAAATAGGGTATAAATTTAACTATTTTTGCAATGGCTACTTAAAATCTTTTATTTTAAAAAAAGGTAACAGGTGGGATGTGGTGGCTCATGCCTGTAATCCCAGCACTGAGAGGCTGAGGCGAGAGGATCACTGTGAGTTCGAGGCCAGCCTGGGCTACAACGTGCCTTTAAGGCCAGCCTGAACTGCATAGTAAAACCCTGTCTCCAAAAATAAATAAACAAACAAACAAATAAATAAAATAAATAAAAAAGAAAGAAAAGTAGCCATATATGGCTGTGATTTTAAAACATAAATACACACTTATTTCTTGATAATATAAATTCACAGTAATATGTATTCTTTTAAGCAAAGGATATAATGTGTAATTGAAGAATGCACCAAGATATTTTAAGACAGTATATTTTGTTAAATGACTGATTAGGTTTGTGAACTGCACATAATTTTTTTTCAGTGAATTTCCTTCAAAATTTGAAGAGAAAAATACAAAATAATTAGTATATAGATGTTCAAATAGTAAAGGAGAACATGAACATTACCTATGGGAATAAAATCACCCACCAATTTCTACCTTGTGGTTGCAAACTGGTCAAATAATTTAAAGGTATATTACTTAAGTATACTCAATGAAAAGTAATCAGTTTTTCTTTGTTTCTTTAGAACTGTTGATGAACATATACACATTTGTAATATACACATATCTACATACGTGCCTGATTATATGATTTAGGTGTTGTCAAAGTGACTGTTAAGGTATCTATGTGTATAAAGAGTTTGCTATATTGGTGTTATTTAAAATGTTTTGAAATGCTCAAAACAACAATCACAGAATTTCTATGCCTCTTTCAGAGTACTGCAGCAACTTGCAAATCTGCTTGTTTTCAAGCTGTAGACTTTAAGAGAAGTCTAGTTAGATAAACTCCAGCAAGACCCAGTATAGTAAAGGGAGAATGGAAAGTGGGAAATTCATGATGGGCATTGAAGATCACAGGATTGAAGGAGGAGATGAAAGGCTCTATTTAGATTTTTTTCTCCTTTAGATTGCACACAAAAGAGACAGATCAGAAACAGGAGAAGAGTGTTACTTAAAGTCTTACAAACAGAGAAAAGCTAGCGTTTATTTCTATACACTGTAAGAAACTTGTAACAAAAGGGGATGGGTAGCAGAGAAGGCTTCATGTATAACTTCAAGCAGTCTGTGAACAGGATAATCGGGTGAGAGTTTTGTGGTGGGACTCGGGCTCCGTGGAGCTTCAGAATGAATTCTAAATATCCTAAGAAAATAGTAGGCTTGTCTTAAGAATCATGTTAGTCATCTGCTAGAAAATTTTGTGTATAATTATGATTTAATCTTTGTGGTATTTCTTATTTTATTTATTATCTCTGCTGGATATGAATTCTAATTTAACTTCTGACTCCATGGTTTAATTTAATTTTGGTATACTCAGTTGCTTAGTCTGTGGACCCTGAGGTTTGATTCGCCAGTTTATTTCATTTATTTGTTTAGACACCTGACTTAATTCTACGTTTATCTAGCAACAGCTAATTAAACAAAAACAAAAAAATAAAAACAAAACTAATTTAAAAGTATGTTTTCCCCTCGCAACCAGACCCCAGAGATGACACTCAAAAACAATTGTGTGCTATGGAAAATTATTTAAAAGCGTCACTTCATGAAAACCATTTCTCTAAAGTATCAACATTTCTATCTTCCTGGTTAGCTGGGATACTTCTTTGGGTAAATAAGAACAGAACTTACTTTTGCCTGAAAGATTGAAGTAATTAAGGTAAAAATAAATTACCTGGATCAGTGGTTCTCAATTCTCCATGCTCATTAGAATTCTTTAGGGAACTGTTAAAAATCACAGACCCAGGTCCCCACTCCTAAACAACCAGAGTAGGGAGTGGTCCTTGCCATGGTCCTTTTTCAAAAAGCTCCCTCAGGGGATTCTAATTCATATGCAAGGTTAGAACACTGATTTAGGCAGTTAAAGGCCAGAAAAATGAATGAAATATATCTCAGTTCATGTGGGGATTGGAGGCACGCCACTTGTTTTACTGAGTTGTCTGTAACTTGACATATAAACATTTTCAGAATAGCCCGTGAGCTTCTTTAGAGGCTGTCACCAAGCTAGTTTTCAGGCTCATCTCCACCCTTTTTCAACCTTTTTTGAACCCAAAGCATTCGAACATGTCTGCATTTTTATTTCTTCACGTTTTTAGTTTCTTGCTTGTTTTCTTTTGGTCAGACATGAGCTCACTGTTATACTTGGTTATCCTGTAAATGCTAGTTTAAAAGGCATTGC
Organism: Hydrochoerus hydrochaeris; assembly: GCA_004027455.1. NCBI lineage: Eukaryota > Metazoa > Chordata > Mammalia > Rodentia > Hydrochaeridae > Hydrochoerus > Hydrochoerus hydrochaeris. The sequence goes on along the minus strand of PVLA01006615.1, from coordinate 96,076 downwards.
CCCTGTGACACTAGGTGACTCAAAATTACTTTATCTAGTGCTGATTTGTATAGATTTAGTCATGGGAATGTTTTCCTGAAGAGACAAAGCCATATTATCTAGCAATAAGTGTATAGTTAATACCTCTCTTCAAATTATAGCTATGCAAGTACGTATGTCTTATGCCGCTTAGTAGCTCCAACATTATGCTTAGGTGTAGAATCCCAAAAGAAGTCATTTGATTTAGGTTTATGAATATTTCATGCAGAAATTTCAGTTGTGTTCTGAACAGTTGCAAATTCCAATACCTTTTTCCAACCTCTTAAATAATTTTAAAGATGACCCCAATGTACAATTTTTTTTCCGTTTAAAATTAGGTTATTCAGATTTTAAACAAATTAGAGTTACTTAAACTATCAAGGCATCCGTGTTCTTTCGATACGTGGACTTTCCACGTCTGGTTACAGTGTGTGTTTTCAATGGAAAATAATGGGTATCATTTCTTTATTTCTTCACTTCTTTCAGCCTTGATACCACAGGAAGGAAGCTGGCTTGCTAACTCCCTGATACCTGATAGTTGTATGACTAAAAGGACCCTGCGATGAGAATCAGCATTTTCACCAAGACAGGAGTCGTGAGTTCTCTCCTTCCGAGGCATATGTCCTTTAAAAAGGTCTAGAGCATTTCCTGCCAAGCTGTCTCTGTCATATGAGCGCCTATGATTGCGGATACCAGAAAGGCGGAAGAAGAGACCCTTGCATCCTTGGAGAACCCTAACATAGGCCGAGAGCTTAAACATCAGCGAGATTACAGACCAAGGATAAACAGAGATAATATTTTAAATGAACATTTGATTTAAAAAAAAAGTCTATCCTGTGGTCTTTGTTTTTCCACTGCTGTATATTTTGTGAAATATACAAATAATGGAGGAACATTTTTGTTAATATTCCGAAACAAATATTCTTAAATTGGAAAACTGATTGGTTTTGCAGAGTGGTTTGTTGTGAGTCACAGTTAAATTACACAGGTTGTAATTTATATCTAGACACAGTTACCTTCTAAGGATAGTTTCAGTATATTCGGATAGGAAAAAAACCCTCTGTAATTGAGAAACTACTTAATTTTTAGGCAAGAGCCAATAACAGCCAGTTAACTCTACGCCTAAGAGGTCTGTCTCTCTCCCCTCAAGTCTGTATTGATCAAGATCCTAGATTTTCCACCAGACTTAGCACCCCTGCTGGGTGCGGAACCCAGTCCCACCACTGGAGGGCGTCTGCACGCTTCCAAACAGCTCCGCGGCGCTGGAAATCCGGATCCGGAAGACTGGAAAGCGCAGAATGGAATATTGGGTTTTATTGGGCTAATAAGTAAAAGGCAGAACTCGTAGGTTTGGGAGGAAAGCTCAAGTACTTTCTTTCTTGGGATCAGCCTTACTACCGAAGCAGCAAAGTCACTAGAGAGCAAAAGAGAAAAACACCGCGCTGGCTAAGACTGCGAAGCCCGGCGAGGGCGGGTCCCTGGGGCCTGCGTCCCCGAGCGCTTGGGGCGCTGGCGACGCGGACGCGCGGTCCCCGGGGCTCCCAGACGCTCGCTACGGGGCGACTGCGCTCTGGGCGCGAGGGACCGAGGCGCCCGGTTCTCCAAGGCCCGGGCCGCGCTGCTTCCCCCGCCTCGCCTCCCCGCAGCGAGTGGCTGGGAGGCTTTTCTTCGGAGGGTTGGACAGCGACTCGCGGACAGGAGGAAGCGTGTGCGACCGGCCCCGGGCCGCATTTCCCGCCACATCCCCGGTGCAGGGTCGCCCGGAATTGTTATCACTTTGAACTGAAATTTTCCCCGATTAAAAAAACCCAAACCCTTAAACACAACGTGCCTTCAGGGCATCACTTTAAAGAAGACTCTTGCTTCCTACCCCAGGACCTTTAAATCCCGGGCGGGGAGCTGGGAGCTGAGCGGCGCCCGAGGAGCTCGGCTTCCCCGCGGGCGTCAACCCAGTGCCAGCCGCGCGCCCCGGGGCTCCCGGCCGCTGCCGGCTCTCCGTCTACGGGGGGGGGGCAGTTCCCGTAGAGTCAAAGGACCCTTCTGTCCAGGAAAAAAGATGTCAACTCATTGCTGAGCCCAGACGCAATTCAGCACCCAAAGGGTTACGGCGACGGCCGGGCGCGGGCGGAGAGAGCGCGCCGCGGCGCTCCCAGTAATTCAATTAGTCAGGTTTCAGGAAGGTGGGGCGCTGGGGTGGGGGTGTGGGGAGGAGGCGATTAGGAAAACGCCTCTTTCTCGTGGAGCAAACCAATCCGGTTGGAGTAAAGAAACAGGAAAAAATCCCCGATCTGTAAGCAAACAGCAGGCCGGCCCCTGACTGGCTGCTCCAGCCACCCCCACCTTCCAAGTAAACTGCAAGCAAGAGGAGGAAAAAAAAAAAAAAAAAAGCAGCCACATGACCCGGCCGCGGCGGCAGCAGCGCTGGCTGGGCGCGGGCTGGCGGCGCCTCCCCCTGCTTGGTGCTGCGCTCAGCCCCGCGCCGCCTGCAACCCCGCGCCCCGCAACACGCCCGGGCGGAGCCCCCGCCCACGTCCACGTCCACGCGCGCGCCCACGTCCCGCGCAGTGGTGAGGCTACCGCCGCCGGGTCGCTGCTGCTGTGGGCTTTACAAGCAGGTCATTAACGAGGGGGCGTGCCCGAGGAGATTTTTCCCATAAAGCATTTTTCCCCCCACCCCTTTTCTTTCCTCTTTCTCTCTTTTGCAAAACTGACTTTTACCCCTTTCCACTTCTCGCCAGTCGTTTCAGTCTCTCCAGGGCAGCTAGTGCTAGGCACTCAAGTTTATTTATTTTCCCGCCTGGGTAGGGGTTTTAGGATTCGGAGGGTGGTTTTCACCTCTTGTTGCTGCTGTTGCCTAAGGAGGGAAAGAGGAGCAGCTGCGGGAGAATCGGGGAGGTTTTCTGATGTAGTCATCGGGGAGGTGCCACTTGCTGTGCGCGCGCGCTCTCTTTTCCCCCCCCTTTTCAAACTGATTGATGCATCTCTACAAGTTGCTGGGCTCGGGGCCGGACCCGTCGGAGTCACAGGGACACTTCTGAGAGCTCGCCCGGGCTCTTAGCACCGCGTGTGGGGGCTCCGTCTCGCTCGCGGAAGGCGATCGGAGGCTGACATCAGCCCATCCCGGAGTTGAAGGGATCCATTTGAAAGTGATTGTTTCCCCTCCCGCTCGCAGCTGAACTGTTGGGTTGGCGTCGTCCTGCAGGTCTGGGCACCCCAGCGCTGCCTGGCTGGCTGGTTCATAACCTCTGCTCTTCATTCACTCCGGTGCACCCACACCCGGCCAAGAAATCACGCCCGAGAAATCCCTGAGACTCGGCCCGCGCCCGGGGTGCAGGCTCCGCCGCCACCACCGCCACCTCCGTGCGGACTCCACTGGGGACCTGCTGGAAAACGCGAAGCCCCAAACTTTTCTTTGAGGTTTTGGAGGCAAGACCACTGCTCGTCAGCACAGCTGCCGCTCCAGGACGCCGACGGGGTTGGGTTTGCGGCTCCGTATCCCCACCCTTCTCGGCGCATCGCCCGGTACCGCAGTCAATACCTACGACTCTTTCGAGATTGCCAGGGGTTGCCCGGTGAAGGCGCAGCTGCGGCGGAAAGCGCTCACATTCCCGGGGCTCAGACGTGCCGCCCCTCATCTGCAGGGCACACTCCTCCTGCAGTTTCCCACCGGCCGTCAAAGTAACTTGGAGCGAAGCAGGGCGCAGTGCGAGGGCCCCGGGCAACTGCGGAGCCGTGCGCAGCCCGCGGCGCCGACGCTGAGCCGGGCCCCGCGGGCCGGTGTATGTCTCCCCGCGGCCGCGGCGCGCAACTCCTGGTGACTGTGCAGCGCGCGCCGCCGCCCGCCCCGACCTGCGCTGCCGCCGCCCGGCCTCGCACGCACCTCCCTCTCCCGGGGTGACCGGCCTGCAGCCGCCGCCCGAGACCCAGCTTGGCACCCCTTCCCCCGCCCTCGCCGCTGCCACCACACACGCACGCTTCTCTCCATCTTGTGATTCCTTTTTCCTCCCGAGCCTTCCAGTGGGGGCACGAGTTGTCTTCATCCTCCCCTCCCCATTCCACCACCTTCTTTTCTTCACGTTCTCTTGCCCCTCCCCAGCTCGGTGTGAGCCTCTTCGCTTTCTCACCCCCCTTCATTTTATTTATTCATATTTATTTGGCGCCCGCTAGCTCTCTCTGTTCCCTTTCCTCCCTCCCTCTGGATCCCTGCTCTCTCCCCGGAGTGGCGCGTCGGGGGCTCCGCCGCTGGCCAGGCGTGATGTTGCACGTGGAGATGTTGACGCTGGTGTTTCTGGTGCTCTGGATGTGTGTGCTCAGCCAGGATCCGGGCTCCAAGGCCGTGGCCGACCGCTACGCTGTCTACTGGAACAGCAGCAACCCCAGGTAAGGCGGTGGGGGGCGGAGAGCCGGGGCTCCCCAGGCCTCCGGGCCCTGAGGCAGGAGCTGCTGCCGCGGGGACCAGTGCGCACCAGCCACCGGGAGCGCGCACCCTCCGAGCCAGCTCCCCAGAACGTTGCCGGTGTGGAGACCCGCGGGAAGCGCTCTCTTCGCGCCCCTCTTTGTTAAGCTACCGCGGGAAGGCCGGGGAGTCCCCTGGGCTGCCCAGACCCTCTGCCTCTGCGGGGAGCGGGGAGACTCGGAAAACGGCGGGAGCCTAGGAGTCGGGACGTCTCCGCAGCGCAGCTCGGCACACTGACCGGCAACTCAGTCCCGGCGCCGGGCTCGGGCGCGGGGAGCCCCGGTGTGCACCGCCGGCAGCTCTGACCTGGGGCGTGAGTGCGCAGGGACTGCGGAGAGAACCGCCAAGCAGCCCTAAAGTTTTTGTTTCTTTTTCTTTTAAAAATTTTTTCTTCTCTTTACCCAGTGAGCAGAGAGAGTACGGGCTAGGGGAAGTGAAGGGGGCTGGGAAGCGGAAGCTTTAGGTTTTTATTTTTCTCTTTAGCTGCCAGAAAATCGATCGGCCCCGGAGTCAGTCTGGGCCCGGCGCGCTTGGCGGTGGAGAGGATTCGGCCACCTCCCGTACCTCTGCCTCCAGTGGGCTCAGAGCGTAGAAAGTTTGATCTAATACCGGGCTACGTCATGTGTGCGGAGGTAGCTGCTAGAGTTGGCCGAGCGGGGAGGCGGGAGCCCTTCGCCGCGGCCTGGCGTTGCGCAGCCGGAGGGACGCGCGGTTACCTGGACCCGTTTTTACCGGCGTCCGCGAAGCCCGCGGGAGGCCAGAGGTGGGCGCCTGGGGCTGCCCGAGCGCACGTGCTGGACTCTGGCCAGCCGCAGACGTGCGGAGTTCTGGGACCCTGGCAGTGCGGCGGCGGGGGCGGGGAGGTTATCCCGAGTGCCTGGCGGACCCTCCCGGGCCAGAGCAGTTCTAAACCGGACTTCTCCGGCCTGTGGGCAGCAACCGTCCCGGCTGGGCCCACATGGTCCTATTTCTGTGGGACACCGGCGAGCTTCCAATGGTGGACTGGTTTTGGTACCCGCCTAGAAGGGAAGTCGCATCGATTGTACCTAAAAGCACAGGTTTTTCCCTGGGCTGGAGTGGAAGTGGGGAGCCAAGAAGCGGGAGGTCCAGGAATGTGCTTGCGGTTGCTGTGCGCCCAGCGAGCCTTTAGGGAGAGGGGCCTGCCGGGATCCTCCAGCTCTTCCATCGCTGGCCCTCACCTTGGGCCTCCAGGCTTCCTTCACCGTGCATGCATGAGAATTCCAGTTTGAGTGGTGTCAGTTCAGATGAAGATGGACTGATTTTCCCAGGAGCGGTCCATGGGTTGCCCAGCTGAGAGGGAGCCCCCACCCTGCTAATCTGGGGCAGTGAGTCGTACCCAGGGAGCCCAAGCCTAATAGCATCACCAAGTAGAAGTAGAGACATCCCTGCAACTTTTTAAGTCTCAGGGAGGTCGGTGGTGGGATGGGAAGCTGTTTCTTCTTTGACATGCCACTTACCACTATTAGGGAAAGAGAAAGAGAAGCCATTCTGCCAGAGGAGATATGTCTTTTATTAAAGCTGACAAGACAAATCGAGCAAGCTTTCCAGTTGTGATGGTGTTAAAAGCAAGTCTCATTATGTTGGTTGGTTTTATTCCCTTTTGGGCTTTATTAGAGAGCATATATAAAACAGGAATTTATAGTTCTAAAGTTTAACATTTTATTAAATAAAGCAACAGTGAGTGAGTTAGTCGAATTTGGGACGTTTTGCTCGTGACTGTCGCTCCAAACTTCACAGCGTGAGCTTTTCCTGGTGGTACTCATTTATTTGGGTACGTAGGCGGTTGAGTCTCCCTCGGGTTAACACAGAAAGAACAAGCAACTCCCCTACTCTATCCCTCTTAACCTGTCAAGCTAGTTCCAGTTAGTTTGGGGGCGTTTTATCTCAGGTTATCTCTGTTTTATGCTTTGGGTACTGTTGTTTGGTTTGAGATTAGCACATTGATTTCTGTCACAGGTCATGTTTTTTAATAGATCTGCCCTGCCTGAAGAAAAGTCTTCTGCTCCAATGCCATGGTGGCTTTGAACCTAACCAGAGTTAATCTGTAGAATTTAAAAGGACTAAGAGCATTCTTAAGCCAGTGTACTAGTTTAATGGCTGTGGAAATACCTTTCTATTTGATCATTATCAGTTTGATAATGTTCAAAAGAGGCACTGAGGTATCCTATCATACTCAAGAAATTTAGCTCTAACATTGAACATTCTCACACGTTTCTGGAGGCATTTATGTTAGTATGTCACTACAGCCAAACTAACTTTTAAGAATAATATTTAAAAAGTAGACTGGGTTAGCTAGTTTTAACTCAGAAAGGTTGAATCAGAAGATACTTTTTGTAAAGTCAAACTGAATGCAATTTTTAAAAGCCTAAAAAAAGTAATTTTAAGATACAAACCATCAGTTTGTCACAAAAGATAATGAGGAAATGTTTCATAAATTTGTATAGGTTTATTAAATTTTACAGGGTCAGGATATATATATATATATATATATATATATATTCAGTTGCATTTCCTGTTTATGTATAATTTTGTAAAATAAGTTTGCTATTCTAGTTTTACATAGAAAGTATCAAGAGTTTGCTAAACTAGTGATATAATCAAAATACTTCAATCTTTTGAAAAACTTGACAATGTATATTGCAACTTAGATATATTTAAACATTTTTGTTTTACAAGAAAGTTCAGTGGGTACATTAAGCTAATAAAAATAGATACTATATCTAAGTGAAGTAAATACATTCTAACTTTATGATAGGTGTAATGTAAGTATATTTAGTTAGATAAGTACATCTGGATCACAGGGATAAGTATATTATTGTGTAACCATGCTACAAATTACTTGTGTAGCTGATGGAAATTTATCTACTACTCTTCTTGACATCATAAGCATCTATAAATCTAGGTGCACAGGAAAAATGTTAAACTTATTTGTTGTTAGAATAGTTTTACTGTTAGAATCTGTTCTTGCTAATCACTTCTGGAAAGTAGATACTCAGTTTTCAAATGCTGATAACTTTTTAATTGCCAGTTTTTTATGGAGCAGTGGATCAAACTGATTTACATGTTGAGTTAGCATCGCTCTGTGAAATAACAACTGAGAGCTATCAGTCCGAATAGTATTACTATATGATATTTGCCTCCACGCGTCTCCTACATGTCTAAAATTTGAATACTTGCCTGAGTTTCACCTAAAGTGTGACTGCTGAATGATCCTTTCAATACTATTTTGCATTCTAAATTGGAATGTAACTAAATAATCTTTAATAATCAAAGTCCAAATCAAAGAGAATCTAATTTAGTTTTCTTTCTTTAAGATTGTAGAAAGCTTTTCAATAACTTTAAAAGAAGACTTTTGGTAATATAACTTTACTTAACATTCACACTTAGTACCTGTACTTAAAAAAGATAAACATTACTTAATATAAAAAATAAAACTTTTAACCTGAAGCATGATATATTTTGGTGCCTACAATAGGAATATTCTTTTGAATATGTGTGTAGATTGGAAAATTCCTCTTGGATTCTTTTGACTGCCTAAATGATGATAAACATTTCTCCAAATTGGCATTATAGACTAAAGTAAAATAATACAGTGACAAATATAATGAACACACTTAGATAATACTAATTCTCACTTGGTGCTTGGTTTCTTTCAATGTTTGAATATCCTCAATTTAAAAGTTATTCTCTTAACATGAAAAATATCTCTGGTAACTCATCAAGGTTTTGCTACATTTTAACCTAATCACATATTTTCTTTGGATTTTTTTCAATTCTTTAGGAACTTGTAAATTAAGCATTTCATAATAGAGTAGCAGGTAATTGACACCATTTAGTTTTGTTAACATATAATCCTGGAGTTGTGAAAGTAATGTGATTTCTAGGTCAACACTCCGAAGTCTTCTGGCAGCGCAGGTCATATGTATGTGGCTAAGAGAAGTAGTAACATTTTTCCCCTAATCATATTCCCTTGAGTGTTTTTCTTCTTTCAAAATTCACTTGCCTCAGTTTTAAATATCATTATTATGATGTATGAATAACAGAATCTTGGCATTGTGCCTTTTTCACTGACAAAATAAATGAAATCATCATGGTGTAGACCTGTGAATTTATTGAGAGAAAAGACAAAAGATTTATCTCGGTTTTGAATACATTTTGTTAGTAAATGTGTAAGGGATTTCTCTTATTTTTAAAATTTTAAATGTTTCATGTCTTTTTTTAACATTAGAAACATTTTCTTCAAGTAAAAACATTATTTAGAATCTTAACTTTTATTCTGAGCCTCAATGTAAATGATTTTATTAGAGGTATTAGGATAATCTTGTCATTTTGATACTTAAAGCTGAATTTATGTAAATACCATGATGAGAGTAAAGCAGTACAGTTGAGACACAGCCCATGTTTTTATGCTTATCTATTTATTGGGAGCCTGAAGTTAATTCCTTCCTGTTTAAATTTGGACATTTTAAAAAGAGAAGTATGTTCTTTGGTTTTTGACTACCTTTCCATAGAATTTTGAAAAGCAAAGTCAGCTCCGGAGATGTTATGTTGCAGCCACTGTATGCATTGTTTTACATAATTATAGCAAACTATCAGATGTAGCCATCTTCCTTTTGGGGAATTGGAACCTCAGTTTGAGGCACAGGCTCATTTGGTGTTTCCAATGCCAACAAACCAGTTGTGATTAAAAGTATCAGGGTCTGTTCATTGCTACCTGTGTGATTTTAGTGGTATTAACTAGACCACTGATTCATGGAACTAATATTGTTACGTGTGTTGAAGCTAATAAACGGTAGCTTTAGAGACTTCCATCTTTGAAAACTGAGGATTGGGGTTGGAGGAAGTACTTAGTAATTTGAGGCCAAATTTACCTTGTGATTTCCTGCCATTTAATCTTGCAAAATGTCTTTTGAACAGGTACCTCATTACATTCTGTCCACTGGCCTGGTTTCCTGTTGGACAGGGACAGATAAAGATGGACACTTCCTTTTCTCCCCTGTTGCTATGAACCAAACAAGCTACCAGCTTCATGCTGGGCCAAGAGAACGAATGAATACAATTAGTATTTTAAGAGTCTTGGTCTTTGCTAGCCTGAGAGATGGAAGATACCAAAAGAATTTACCTTCGAAGAGAAAACATTAAAATATAAAATAAAACAAAATATATTTTAAAAACATAGTTTTACATGTGGGAGCATTTTGTCTGTCAGTTTTTTTTTTCCCAATATAAATCATTTATAATTTTTCAAGAGACTCCACTCAGTGTCTTCTTTTAATGACCTCCCTGTTGTAAAGTTTTAAAAAGCTATATCTTGTTTTAAGTAATGAACTACTCTCTGGCAACTGATTCCATATTACTGTTTTTCTTTTCAAAAGTGGTAAGAAGTGATAAAATCGCAGGCTCAGTAGAATATTCACGTTGAACAGGGAGTTTGTATTCTCTAAGTAGAGAAGGAAAGTGACCCTTTCCTTTTACCCAGGACAACAACTTCGAATTAGTCTTCTGTATTGAGAAAACAATTGTCCTTTGATCATTTGTGATAGATGACACCTTTCCTATTCAGGTAGAAACATCTCAAAGAGAAATATAAGAGATACTAATATTCACTTTTAATAATCTGCCTTATGATGGTGGTCTTAGCCAAATATAAATAAATTACTGTCTCTTTTAGGAGTCTAATTTATATTAGTAGATTTTTATGTTAGTCTGCATTTCAGCCTATGTCCTGAGCTGTTTTGTAGGGAAGTTTCTTGTGATTAATAGGAACGTCTAACATTTCTAAATAGGATGTTATTAAATGCTGTACTAGATCTCTTTATTCTGAAATTTGTCTGCATTTATGGTTTTGAGATTTAGTCAGTCACAAGCAATGCAACAAATGACACTGAACCACTTAATTTAGAAGTAAAAAGTAAGACACAGATTTTCTGTACTACTATGCATAATTTTTAGTAAAAAAAGTTTTTTATATGGTAGTATTCTTAATGGTCTGTACTCCTAATTTTGGTCTTGAAGGATTGTTATAAAACTGCTGGGATCTTTTGTGTGAAAGCAAACTCTTGATTTTGAGATTTCTGAAAGTAGTTTTCAAATAGTGAGTGAGCCCTATATTTCATTAAAAACATTTAAAAAATATTGAAAACTCTGATTTAAGATTGCTACTTACTGAGAGGCAGTGGTTGACCACAGTGATGGTTAGCTGAGGTCTCATTAAGGTAGAATTCTATCATTTTCAATAAGGAAAAATAAACCTTTGTCATCTTTAGAAATATCTTTCATACAATTGACAGTTGACAGGTTGAAGAAAATTTTACTGTCAGGTTTTATTTTCTACTCAAGTGAGGAATAAAAATAGGTTTGAATGATTTTTTTAAAATATATTTAAAAGTTATTTCAAAATGGAAGAAAATGTTTTTAATTGTTATGTATAAGTTATAGAATGAATCTGCCATTTGCTTCTGGGCAGGTCAGCAAAGTGCAATTCAAGGAGAACTTGCCTAACAGTTCATTTTCTATGATTTTTACTTTAGAAATGACATATAAAGTCAGATATAGTTAATTGACTTTCATCAGATATTATTGGGTGATTTTATGATTAGATTCTTAAAAGATACATCAATTATTATTTGAATTGTTATTTATCAAATGGTCTGATTTTCATGACTTGACGATGAAGTAAAAGAGAGAATATACCCACATGTATTGGATTATCATGTTATTAGCAAGCAAAGATTAGACCTTTGAAAAAATTGCTTTGTTATTAATGATTTTAAGTAACTGCACATTGTGATCCATAGACTTCTGTATAGAAATACAGGAAAATATGGAGATCATTAAAAATATGAGTAAATTCATATATCCTTACTTAGAAAAGCTAGGATTTTGGCTTTTGGTTAAATCAGTATGTTTCTTTTTTCCCTTCTAGAAGCAGCCATCTTGTTTCAACACCGAGTTTATTTCTTTCGTGAAAATGGTCCGGAAATGAATATGGACGATAGAAAAGGGCTAAACCACTTTAAAACATTTTGGCACGATTCTACGTTTACATCTCTATCTTATTTGCAAAGCCACTAAAATGCTATCTTCTTATATTTTAATTGACATAAAAGTATGTTTTAACATAATGATAATGTTTTAAAACTCAAGCATATGACATCGGAGGGTTGAAAGTTGGGCTGTACCATGTTTCCATATGTGTTTTTCCTTGAAGGCTCTAATTCATTGTTAACTTTAATGTAATAATAGTCCCTACTGCCCACCTACCCCCAGGTTTTCTTTTTTCTGACTTATTAAGTAGTTTTTGTTACTGCTGTGGGTCTTTCCCCCTCCCAAATGACTCAGCTGTACGGGGGATCATCACTCTAGTGATGAAAATGTAGGTACCTTCCAGGATAAAGCTTTTGGGCTATTTTAAGCAGCATTATACGAAATCAGAGCCCTTTAGTTTCTAAAATAGACCCTCTTACTTTCTCATTAACAAATGTTTCTTGTGGCTTCTTACAGAACATTATTTGAGAAGTAAATTTATATTTGTTGCTAAAATTTATGAGATGATATCAACTGAATCTGCTATATTTTCCATCATGTTTTGTATTTCTGGATACATTTAGAAGGATGTGTGATCTAGTAAACTTTACCAAGAATGTACAGTTCTTGTTACTGCATCTGTTTGATAACATGTTCTTCAATAAAAGCAGAGCTTCCTTAAGATTAGTTTCTAAAGTCACCTGACTCAGTCTAATTTAAACTGGGCACTGATGAATATTGTATATGTCACATTACTTCAGTTCATTAGAAATAGGATTTGGGGTGGTTGTAGATGTAGTATTAAAGTGATAAATATATATTTTAAGAACAAATACACATTTTAGAGTCCAGGTAGGAATGGACAGGTTTTTGCATTGAAAAAGTTTCCTCCGTTATCTGTCATCCATTTTTCTTTGAGTGGCTGGTAGAAAAGACTAAAATAATTGAGTGTTCAAAGGGACCTTTCAGTTCTAAACTAACAAATATTTTTGTTTTCTTCTACTCTTTTCAAGCTGTCGGAGTTTACATTTTGAACTTTATTAATGACATATTGTATATGGAAAAAACTGTAGTTAACCATTACCTCTTGCCCCTTATTAGGAAAATACATACAATGAGAGCATCTTTGTATTAAAAACACAGTGCTGTGGACTGAATAAAGTCAAATTATGGCTTTGGTTGGGAGGTGCTGGTGCAAATTGTGATCTAGATTTTGATGAGGGAGGGTATGTTTTATAGGTGTCAGTGGAATATAAAATTTTGCTGCACTTTACTGCATTTAAGGTATAAAAGGGTTAACCTGTTAAATATTTTCTACTAATATTTAATTTAATGGGAAGAAATGAAAATGGGAAGAAAAGGTAAAATAATTCTCAATATGGGGAATTATCTTTGTGTTTAACAATTAGGTTAAACAAAGTGAGAGCAAATGAGCCTAGTTCCCCTACTGTTGTTTCAGGGCAAGAAAATACAGACAGATGTCGGAATGTGGAAGCGGTGACCTCTGACTTGCACAGCATGGCCACTGCCCCAGCACACAAGTGTCCTGAGCCACCATGGTAGCAGGATACTTTTTTGAAGTGACTGACACTTTTGAGGCGGAGATCCTGAAACTGATTCTGTAGTAGCTATTTGCAGTTCTCCAAAGTCTCAGTCTTTCTAGCTTCAATTTGAAGTTCTTCACCTCACCTTTTATGAAAAATATTTTTTTGACTGAGACAGAGCTTTATTGACTTCTGGATGTGTTCTCTGCATTGTCTCTATAAATCTTTGCCTCCCAATAATTTTATTCAGTGGGTTGGAATAATGGAGAAGGCTCAGACAAGCGGCTCTGCTATAGCAAAGTATTTGCTTGCTTTATTTAGCTAATACTTTTTTTTAAAGATAGATAAAAGCATAGGTTTTGTTAAAGGCCTTTTCTTTTAGTCTCTGCTCTGCAATCTTGCCAATAACCTCTGAGTTCAGACCAACCATTAATGTTTTAGATACTGTGGCATTCAGTGTTTTCATCATATATTTGTTTACTGTTACTGCTTCAATAAACTTTTATGCCTATTTCTGTAGTTTTCTGGCAGGGGCTCCATTTATTAAAATTTAGTGACCCAGCACTAAGAGGGGTACAGTTCAAATAGTGGTGCTTCTGACAGGGTTTTGTGTCAAACTAGAGAAAATAATAGGGAAATAAAAGCTGCCAAAATGTGTCTCCCAATTACTAATTAATCAGGCGAGAAACCTCAGTGACGGATCTCGTGTCCGCCATGGCAGCAGCTTGGGGATGCTTTATTTTAAATACTGTATAAAACAAATTAAAGTAAGCCTTAGGAAATGTAGCACCCGGACATTTGATGTTACAAGTGGTAATTTTTTTAGGCCTCGGGAAATACAGCACCCAGATACATGCTAGTACAGTGTTAATTTGTTTAGGTCTGTGAAAAGGAAGGCCAAAATCCTTCACTGAGGGTATCAAAATAAAATGCTATTTTAAAGAGTATTTTTTATTAATAATTAGTGTCTTTATTTTTATTAATATTTGAGTGCAGACAGGAAATTTTTGGAATTACTATTGCTGTAGCATTGTGTATGTACTGTCAGAAAAGACTTGGGGAAAATTAAAATTAGATTTTTTTCTGTTTTCCTGTCATAAATATTTTGAAGATTACTTTAGTAGAGGTAAAAAACTTCCCTCCCCTACACACACACACACACACACACACACACACACACAATATAGATGAGAGAAAGGGAGAGAGGGACAGAGAGAGATTCTAATCTTTTCTGGCAATGTTCCATTTATGGTTGCTGGACTCATAAAGTGTATTTTTTCCATAGCATTTACAACATAAAAAGAAAAAAAAGTCTTGTGTAGAACTATAACTGTCAGGGGAACAATGAAAACTAATTACACACTCTGCTGTCCCATTGCCCGCTATACTCTTGGGAGACAAAAACATGACAATGTGTGTGTGTGTGTGTGTGTGTGTGTGAGATTGTGTGTATGGGATACTCCATATGAATATGTACTCATTGCATCAGATATATGTACTGGTTTAACTTAAAGCTCAGGGTTTTCTGACAACCAAAAAGAAGCCTAGGGCCTAACTTAATTAATTAAGAAAAAAGTAATTTTTGCTTGGGAAAAATTCCCTAATTTAGTATTTCATCTGTATAATGTATACTTTAAGAACCAGTCATATTTATGAGTCTCTCATTTCCAGTATTATTTTGGGATGGTCTTGTTATTATTATAGCAGTGCTGTTGATTTTCTGATTTTTTTTTTTTTTTTTTTGGTACTGGGGATTGAACTCTCGACCTTGCACTTGCCAAGCAAATGCTTATACCACTGAGTAAATACCCAGCCCCTACTTTTTTTGATTTTCTGATTATTTGTAACAACCTGTTTGAAAATCATCATTTCTTAGCTCTTGATTGTTGTGTTGACATTGGTTATGTGAGAACTAATCATTTTGTTCTTTTACTATGTAGTTTTCTATCTCTGTATTTTCTTTTTTGGTGGTTTTGTCATTTCACTGTCTTTGGCAGGTAGATTTGAGAAATAATAAGAGTACCAGGACAACATTTCTCATACTTATCGCAGTTTTGGTGTATGATTGTTAAAATATTTTGAAGTTATTGAATAGCATGGAGTTTAGAATCAATTTTAAATTTAGTCATTCACACCACTCCAGTTCCTTGATATCACATCTAATCAGGACCTGGCCCTATATATTGTTTTACATTTATTATTTTCATTGATTGAGTTAATTTTCCTTAATATGTCTAAAACCAAAGTCACATGGGTGAATTTAGGAAATATATGTTGATTCAAACCTAGCCAAAGTTTTCACATTAGACTAGTATTATAGCTAATATCTATTAGCAGTCATATATTCATATGCTGAATATCTAAGTTATAAAATACTTGTTCAGTAGTACTATATGGGAAATACTAGGAAACATACAGAGATTTCAGAGATGAGTAAGATAATATCTGTGCCTGTAAGGAATTTAAGTTCTTTGCAGATATAGTAATTTTATAGATATAATCACAGTGTGAAGTAGAAAGTACGATAAAATCTTTACATATCAATTTATTCAACAAATATTTACCAGGACTCCCCAGTGCTATTGCTCAAGTATTGTTCTCTGTCCTAGGGCTATTGCAGTAAACGGTATAAACCACATCCCTGCCATCAGGGACCATTTACTTAGTGATTTATAGATCATCGTTCATTTCCCCAAAGGTGGGTCAGGACATCCTGGAATTTTGTTGAAATGCAGATGTTAATTCAGTAGATCTGGGGTAGTGACCTGTTCCCAGGTGTTACTGAGCCTGTGGACCATGAATCTCAGTGGATAGCAGTGTCGGTGGGGGAAGAGATTGCTTCTGGCTTCTCATCAAGGACGCTTCCTTGTGTTGGCCCTGAACTTTCTATGTAATTCTAGGGTTTCTGAAATGGCTCAGTATTTACATAAATGAAAGTTACTTGTCAGTTAAAAAAACCTAATTACCTAATAGTCTTCATTTCTAGCCAGTGTCTTCCAAATCTCAGACAAATACAGTAAAATAAATTTTTACACTGAGATTTAGGCTTCATTATAAATACACCACTAGTAAAGGTTGTTAAGTCCAGGGATTTTGCTGTAATTCTTGCTCTCTATAGACAAATTCTACTAGAGTGAAAATATTGTCGTGGTCCAGAAATTTTAAAGACAATCCCATCATGAATGTTTAAGGATATTTATGTGCAACACTCTCCAGATGTATTTTGTGTGCCAGTGCCAGAATTGCACCTCAGAAACAGATTTTTAACACTTCCCAATTTAAATCCATATGGTTAAATGAACCCAAAATGTTTATTTTACATTCAGCATAGAAGATGACTAACGGTTTTTCTGCTTCCACGGGATGAGTCTCTTGTGTGTGGTTTTCAGGATCTCATACTTCCAATGGAGTTGCAAAAGACATGGGGAAAAATGCCTTCCTGCTGTAACATTCTGTGATTCTACTTAAAAGTCTTTGTTCCTAAAGCGGCTGTGTATATGCTTCCACTATTTTTCCCACAGCATATATATCATTTTCTTTTGCAGTGTGAATATGTGATAATTTTATTAACAAAGAAGGAAAGAATCTAGGCAAATTCAGATTACTTTGCCTGTTTTTCTTTGTTTGTTTTTGCTCTCCTTCATTCCATGCATATGAATGGAATATTACTAATTAAATGAACTTGAAAATCTTTGTAAGCATCAATAAGTAGACAGTGCTTAACTATGGAATGATTTTTGAAAAGAATAATGAAACTTTCTACTGTACATCAGTTGTATTTTTATGAAAACAAGAAGTTGTTTATCCTTTATAACAATGTCAATACATTTTTTAGTTATAAAAAAGAAGCAAATATTTTCTTTATTAAATTCTTGATATAATGAATTTAATTGAAATATTGTGTAGATTAAGTAAGAACAGTGAATATTAAGAATAGTAATCCAAGATAGAGTTTTTGTTTGTGGATTTATAGGTATGTTCATCATAGTATAAATAAATGTTTTTGGAGAGTAACCTTGAATAGATACCTTCTTAGGAGTTCTATGATTCTTATAGATCAAGAAATAAAAGCTTCTATGCCTATGGGTGAGTTTAAGTAGCTTTTAAAAGAGAAATGGTATGCTATGTATTTACAAGACTTAAATGTAGGAACAGAATATCTTTATTGGTTAAAATGAAGTTATTTGCATATCACTTCGGAATGGTTTTGTTCAAATTATGGTTGGGTTAAGATTTATGGTGATTGGTATGTTTAGAATAGAAAGCACTCAAAAGTTCTAATTAGTGTTTTGCCCTTCCATTTTTTGAATAAAGGAAAATAAGTGTCTTAAGTGTTTTCTTAAATTAGATCAGGTTATTGACAGTGAGTTATCAGATTAATAGTTTGTAACTCAATTTTTAGGTACACAGATATTTGTACATCTACAGGTCATTTTGACTACATGAAGTAAATATGTTAAATCCATGTACATTTTCTGTTTTGAGACTTTTTAAAGGACAAGTGTTTAGAATAAAGCTTCAAATGTCTTTTGAGTCTCGAATATACAAGGACTCAGAATGAGCTGTTACAAGTATACAGATTAGATTCATCAAATTGTCTATCAAATTTTTTGGGTTATATTTTAATTACATTTTGGTTTGAGTTGAATAAATATACGATCATTAGTGGTGAATCTGAGCCTCAATTATTCCATTCTAATAAATAAATGGAAATAATAAAAATAGTATCTCATGAAAGGAAAGGACTTTAAAACTGCTATAAAACTGTTATAAAAAGAATAGAGTCAGTCAAACCTCAGAATCAGGGAGGTAAGTTACTTCATGTAGATAGATCTCACTTTATAATTCAGTGTATTCATATAAGTTGCATAAAAATAAGTTCTTGCAGATACAAACTTATTTTAAAAGCATCATGGAAATGCTGACTTTTCAAAAGATAGGCAAGTTGTGTTATTTTGTAATATGTATTGTTTGTGAAAGGCAAGATTTGAGCATGTACCTGGATTTTCTTTTAAGAAATTCACATTTCAGTTTTTATTTTTACAAGTATAACAACATGTGAGGAGTGATACTTTAGGGACAAGCCTGTTAGACCTTTTCCCAGAAGTGAGTTTTGAATCTCCTTTTCAAAATTTGTAAAATTGGTTAGTTTTTTTTTTAATGTTCTCTTTTCCTCCTCTCAATTTGTCTTATCATTATCATTAACTCTATTTTGAGTTTCTTAACTATAATGAAATATCTCTACCTCAAAGGAAAAATTAATGAATATGACTCCTTCTTGAAAAATGCTTGTATTTCCAGTGAAGAACTTGTTGAAACAAATCAATTCCTATTCTTTACAGGCAGCCAGACTGTTCCTGCGATCTTTGGATTTTTATGAAACTTACTGCCAGAGAAATAGGATGCCCCTGAGCTTAAGAACTCTTGTATTTGACTTTAAAACTTATAAACAAATTAATTACACACATGTTGATATTAGGAGGAGAAATAGATCATAATGTCTAGCTGAGAGAGGAAACAAAATTTGTCAGGGAACACATTTTAATGCATTGAAACCTGAGTATCACATTACTGTCAAAGAGCCATTTTCTTGCAGAATTGTCTGGTGGTTATTCAAACCAGGTTTTGTTTTCATATGTTTGTAGTTATTTAGGTACATAGCAAATGTGCTTGTTATTGTTTTAAAATTGCAATCACATACTTCTGTAATTATTAATAACATTGTTTTACTTTTATAAACTCCCTTAGATTAAAAAAAAAAAGGATTTCATAAGGGAAATTATCAATGATCTTTATGTGCCATGCCCAGAAATTTAGGGATATCTGAGGTCAGCAATAGAAATATTGGGAGTAATATTAGTAGACCAAAATTATTTCAAAGAGCACTGCTACCTCCGCAGAGCACATTTCCCTTACAAGTTCAATGTTTTAATACTTAGAATTGCTATCCCCATGGGAGCATAGGCTTATCTCCACTGCTTTCATATCATTTCATAGAAAAGCAGGCTTCTTTTGTCTTGCTATATTGGAAGTTAAGATTTGTCAGAGGAATGAGCTTGCTATAGTTTGTTTCAAGTTTAAAACTTTGTAATTTCATGTTACTTTGCTTCTATGTCTCATGAATGATTAATAGTTACAAGTTCTCTCCTGTTCCATGTTTTCTTTCTTGGCATAGGGTAGTCAAGAAGTTTTAAATTTTGATGACATACTTATTGATACTTTGTATTATTAAAAAAATGAATTCCTTAAGCTCCTATCCATCAATTTAAAATGCCAGGCAGAGACTCATCTTATCCAGGCATCCTGCATACTTTCTTTGCCCGAGAGTATGTTGATTGATCAAGTTGAGTGTACAGCAATCCAGTAATTCCTGAAGATGTTGAAATAATTGGATTGAGTTGCATTTTTAATGATTTAGCTTTTATTAATATGGAAAACAATGTAGTAAAAATTAGAGCTGAACATATTCTGCTGTATATGATGAATGTACAAACATAACAGAACAGGCCAATTCTGTGCTACCTTTTACATCATACTTTTTGAGATAGGAATGGTTTACTTCATTCTGTGCCTCTTCATGAATATTAAATTGTATCACTTTCCCTCTACATTTTTAGAATACAGAGAGGTATAGAAGATTAGAATACTGCCCTTTAATACTAAAGTTGTCCTATGCTAGAATTTAAAATTTTGTATAATTGCAAATCCTCTTCAATTTCTCATTAAATGTTTTAAATTATTTGGTTCTGTCTTATAGAAATATTATAAAATGTAAATGGAATCTATGTTTATCACTTAAAAATAGCAAAGTCTATTAATTGATTTGAATGGAATAATGACCTTTCCAGTTGGTAACCACAGACAGCTATGAATTTCTTACCTTAAGTATGTAATAGAAATCTTCAGTAATCTTGTTTAGTAATCTTGTAAATAATCTTGATTACTTTAGTAAGGTTTCTCAACTGTCACTTTGGTTAAGTTCTATAATAATTGAACTTTGTAAAAAGAAACATGTTTAAATCAAATGGACAAATATTATGGGTAAGTCATTTTACTTTTTAATAATCAGAGCATGTCTACCTTATCACAACAACGGGTAATGTAAAGTAACAGGAAGACTCCAGTGATTCTAATACAGTTTTGGAACCAGTTCTCTATCCCAGCTCCTACTGCCTGTTTCATAGTAAGCCCCTTCCACTGCCAAGAAGGGAGCATTTATGACATTTTCCTAGGTACTCTCTTCAGCACCATACATCGGCCTTCCCAATCTGTTTCCAAGACAGTTGACACACTTACTAGCATTTATCATTTCATGCTCTAAAATCATGCGGGTTGGTACTTAAAACTTCATTTTTGTTCATGCTCAGATTGACGTCATATGTAAGATCTGGCCTGGAGCTCAGTCATAGAGCATTGGTTAACTTCATGTCTTGTCCTTGAGTGTCATTCTAGGTAGAGCAGGCAAACATTGGTGAGCGAGGTGGCAGATAGGACCAGGGCCTTGTTCACAAGATATACAGGGTCACATTAAGTGGATTTGCACTGCAGCTGATATGGAGTTTTAAGACTGCAGTCATCAATGTTGGAAGACAATTGGTTTTTCTTGTTATAAATTGCTAATTAGTATTGAAAGTCTAACCTGTTTTGTTGAATAACCTCCCTTATTTTCTCTGAGAAAGTGGTTTGGACAGTAATCTATTTACTCTATCTCAACACCTCTCTTCCCTCTTGTTAAAATAAAATCTAGAAACCTCTTGGGACTCCCCACTGTTGAGTTCTGCTTGGAAGGAGCTTTAAAACAGTGGCTTCACACTGAAGTAAATATTGACTGGGTCTAGGGCTGAGCCCTTCTCAAAGCCTCCTATTGTTCCTCCTTAGTCAGCACTCCAGCGCAGGCTGGAGTACCGCATGTGTTAGGGAGAGAAGAAAGGCTGTGGAGGGAAATTAACAGGGCCCACAGCTGAACTGGTAAATGCGCCATACAGAGGAAAGGGAAGCTGACTACAAAGCCAGCAGGAGCTTATGCTGGGTTACTGAGAATTTAGGAGGCTGAAGTGCAAAATCACTGGCTGTCTTGTCTGTTTCAGAGAAGTTTACAGGACATGAAGCTGTTTGTCAGATGGGTCCTGCCTTTCTCTGAGTGAAACTTTCATACCTGTGAGGCTGTCTTCCCAAGGGGACAGGAAATACAGCATTTTGGTGAACTCAAGAGAAAAATAAGGGGGAAACCTAGGTTCCAGAATAACAGTGTTCCCTCCCTAGTACCTGTTCTGATGCTTCTTTGAGTCTGCCCTCCTTCAGCTGTCATGTCAGATTATACACTCTCTTGGGTCTCTTAAGTGCTTTGGCATCCCTGGGGTATCAGATGGGTGAGGAAGAACCATATGCCATCTGAAATGAAAGTTCCAAAGTTCTGAAGAGATGTTCTTATTGTATGAAAAATTTAAACTTTTTCTAAAGAAAAGAGAAAATTAAATCATTTAAATACGGAACAGATTCCCTTGTTTAAAGTGGAATGCTGTGAGTAAAAGCTGTCTATATTTTTACAATTTAATTCAGGAACCCAAACAAACAGCTGGCTGACTTACGTTTTAGTGAAAACCATCCCAGTACATTTGCTAACTGGAAAAGTAAACATTCTTAAAAAGAAATTCTCATGTGTCTTGACTGCAAAGTGATTTTTAATAAATACATAGTAAAACCTATAGCATATTTGGATTTTTCATTTCCACTGATATTGTGTCACTTTAAATGCATAGTCTTCTGTGATGTTTGATATGAACATATCAGTGCTAAAGACCACATGCCGGCAAATACCAGGGCAATTAGATATTCATTCATTGCCAAGGCAATCACCAAACTGTTCTGCCTCACTAATGTATTAGAACAAATAATGTCACAATAGAGCCCGAAATGCTATGGACAGAGGAAGAAAGCACATCTGTTCAAAGCTATCAGGAAGTACTTCCTGGAAGAGAAATAATTTAGTCTAGGACTTGAATAATGGATATGATTTTAATAGTCAGAGATGGAAGTAATAGAGTATTCCAGGAATCTGAAGCAACAAGAACAAAGGTCTGTTGGCTATAACCTTACAGATAGATTTAGGGGAATATACAGAAAGTAATTTACTCAGAGTGAAAGAGATCTAATGAAAATACCTGAAATATGGGTCAGAAAAGTGGGCTGGCCTTATCGTAAAGTATCAGTGTGAGGCTGTGCTTTTGCTTTTTTAAAACTTCATTTTTTAAGGGCAGGTTTTAGTTCACTGCAAAATTGAAAGGAAGTCACACAGTTATGTTCTGCCTGTAAAAACACAGGATGCATTTTTAATATTGAGAGGGAGGATTCCTCCAATATATAATTCTTTATAATAGATGGACTAATGTCCTAAATGTCTAATTGTTTTGTAAAGTACAGCTGGGCACTGGTAAATGTTGGAGACCTTCAAATGAAATGTTTTGAAGTGGTCAGGTGGTGGGATAACTCAGCGCAATTTTAATATTTCCAGTTGAAACCTAAGATGCTCTGTTTTATCTGCATTGCTTCTCTGACTTAAGAATTAAGCAGTTGTTCTCAAGCGAAACATTTTTGTTCACAAAACAAAGAAATACCAGCAGAAACTTAATGTGTAAAACAGAAAACAAACCAAACACCAGGTATATTTTAGAGAGATGGAGTATGGGCTCTGCCCACCTCTGTTGCCAGGTTCTGATGGGACCATGAGGAGCTTCTGTAACTCCTTGTGTTACATCCTCAAAACCGGTCGACATAAGAGTGAAGGGTTTGGCCTTTTCTCTGGGGCCAGCAGGAGCGATGTTTAGAGAAGATTCACGTTTGATTGTATATGCCACGGAAGTGCTTGTGTTCCTCTTTGGGAATTAATGTGGGTAACTCCTGTTTATTGAGCACATACTGTATACCATACATGGTGCTTTAGAGAATTTGCAATCATTATCATTTATTTAATCCTGACAAGAGCTCTTATGAAAGTGGTATTAGAATGATTCTTGTTTTACAGATGAGAAAACTTGAGTTTTGCATATTTTAAACTAGCCAAAGACCACTTAGCCAGTAAGTGGCCCTTAACCACTCATCTGGGCTGTGTAGAGTAACATACTTAGTCTAACAGAACTCAGTGAAATATTAAAGTGTGATCTTGGGACAGAATTTCTGAGGAGATGCAGTGGAGAATGATAGGGACTATATGCTAAAATGAAAGGAATTTTAAACACGCACATTTTTATTCTTCCTTGCTAATGCACAGAGTTAGCAAGTACAACGTTACACCCACAGCAAATAATTAGGACACCCAGCAGATAAGTGCTTCACGGACCTGCTCTTTGGAACTAATGGTGAGGCTGTGATATGTACATATGATGAGTTGGCGGAGACGTCTGCACCCAGCCAGCCTCTTCCCCGGCATTTGCATGAGCAGCTTCCCTAGAGCTGCTAAGGTAGAGAGCTCTTTTGGAAGATGTTTGAAAGAGATTCTGGATACTCCTTGAATAAAAGTTTGAGAATCTAACAATCAGGTGGGAAGTTTTCTCCTGTTTTTAATCTAGATTCCTATACTTTAAGTCAATTTTGGTTAACATATATAGATTTACTTAAAATTTTAAAACACAGATATTTAGCAACAGATAATCATGTTTTAAGTGATAGAGAATAGCTTATGTATGCTTGCCAACCCAGGTCTGATAGGTAAATCATGTGCATAGAAAACTTAGGCAGTTCATCTCTCCTATACGACCCTTGGTACCTTTGCAGTAGAAGTTGTTATCCCTTCAAGTTTAGCTGTTTGTATGAATAATACTGATATGTATGAATAATGCTTTGTGTAAGGTGTCTGCATCTTTGTAACTATTCCCTTCCCAATACTAGATTGTAAAATTCTTGAGGTCAGAGGTGTGAGACACAGCACTGAAAGGTTGGTATGTGATGGTTAGAGTTTGAGCAGGGCTCTACTCACTACTTGCTAAGTCCTGGAACAAGTTAATTAGCCTTTTTGTGTTTCAGCTTCCTCTTCTGTAAGTGGAAATACTAACATATTTATCCAAAAGAGTTCTTAATGATTAAAAGATACATTAGTATATATAAAGCTTAACATAGGACCTTTATGTAGCATGTGGG
Source organism: Hydrochoerus hydrochaeris (assembly GCA_004027455.1). Taxonomy (NCBI): domain Eukaryota; kingdom Metazoa; phylum Chordata; class Mammalia; order Rodentia; family Hydrochaeridae; genus Hydrochoerus; species Hydrochoerus hydrochaeris. Next base: position 71,878 of record PVLA01006615.1, on the reverse strand, counting down.
CAATTAACATTATTAATACTCAAGTGAATTTTGTATTTTTTTTCCAAACGTACAACAAAATCTTACAATGATACAAAGATATATCAAAGAGAGAGGACAGTCTAACTTTAGAATTGGATAACAAGGGTTCAAATGCTAATTCTTTCCTCTAGTCTTCAATTATATGAAATAGGGAACATGTGTTGTTTGCTAAATTGTGGTGATTCAATGAGAAAGTAAATGCATGTAAAATGCCTGGTGTATAATGTGCCTTCAGTGAAATCTAGGTGTCATTATTATCCTGATTCATTAATTTGGAGAATTAATCCTTTGTGTATTGATTTTGTTTCCTTGGCTGCCAGTTGCCAGTGTTTGGATAACCTAACTGATCTCTTGTGCCAATTGTGTGAAAATTTTCCTTTCTGATTTTGTCAGTTTGAAAGATAAAGTAACATCTTTTCACAAATTATCAAGACCCAGAGTCAGGTGATGGGGCTATCACTTTTTCATTTCTTCTAGTTGTTCAACCTTAACCAAATCATCAAATGCCCTGGGACTCTCTTTTTCATCTTTACAAGGTGATTGAATTAGTTGATCTTTTAGGCTAGAGCTTCTGACTCAGAAGATCTGGAATGTGTCAAGGCTTTGACACTATTAACTGTTTGACCTTGGGCAAGTCACTTAACCCTTGGTCAAGATGAGTTTCCTCATCTGTGAAATGAAGGGATTGTTGTCCTCTACAAGGTCAGTTAGTACATCACAATCCTATCAACCTTTTATGACATCATGATCCTATCAACCTTTTTAACTTTCTTGGTTAAAACATAATTTATTTCTCTGTCTCCCAATTTGGTTTTATTAGTGCAGAACATTTGGAGAACACACAGGCTTTATTTTATTTTAGTTTCAAATATGACTCTAAAGATACTTTGAAAGTAATTTTTTGTTTTACTTTCAAACATGACTTTAAGGATTTGTATCTGGGAAACTAAACAAATTTACATTTAATCAGTAAGAAAAATAAAATATGACATGCATTCATCTATTCTAAGTATCTAGTCACTTTTATCAAAATTGAGTGGAATTCTGAAATTTGTTACTGTGAAATTTTGATTGAATTCTGTCTGATTAAACATTACAATTTAAATTGGTTCCAAAAATGAAGAGTAGTTTTTAAAAAATTAAGTACTTCAAAAGAAGAAAAGTCAGGATTTTGAATTAAAATATTTTACTGCCCATCCATAAGATGATTTACTAAAACTGCTTAGTTTTCATTTATTCTTCCTTTTCCCTGGGAGGGGATAAGAAGCAGAATGAGTAAGATCTCTAAAATATTGGGCAAATGTAGAAGTATTGGAATTCAGCATGCAAGTATACAATATAAATCTATTATAGTTATGTAAATATGATTCCACTGTCATTCTTTATCCTAATTTTAATGTTCTTTGAATTATGCACATTTCTTTTTCAAATATAATTATTAAAAATACATAAGTAATGTGATAAACTATCACATGGGATGGACATTTCAAAACTTCTTTCAATAATCTGTGAAAACCTTGGTAAGTTCTAAGGTGTCAGTTTTCTATGCAAGAAAGAATTCAGGAAAATTCAATTATATTTTAAAGTAAATTACTAAACACATCTGTATCAAGATAATGGTATGAATAAATAGCAGTAAATATGAATAATTATTACCTAATCCACCTCTTCTATATATTCCTTGCGTTGGGTAATCCTGCTCACTGAGTTCACTTATTTGGAGATGCCTGGCCCACTTTTGGGTCTATTTTCATAGCAGTTTTTAGTCAAATTGTTCCTAATTGGTTCCATGGGTACACTGGACTGTATTCACCTCATTTCCTGTGACAGTATGGGTTTTGGTGGGTTAATCGCAGTCACAAAGCACAAAGATGTGTTTTCTTAGAGGTTAGGTCTTGTTCTTATCCAAGTAAATTGATTTGTGAGGAGTAGCCTTTATCGACAGTGGAATGTGTATTTGCCAGTATGTTTCTGCGTTTAGTAATTTGATGAACATGAACTTAATGTTCTTCATTTCTTTGTCACTTAATAATAGCAGTCTGACTAAATTTAAGAATCCAGGTTTTACTTCTGTGTAATCTGGTTCTTTTTCTCATTAGTTTATTATTCCCTAATTTTTAATTTTCAGTATCAGAATGAGTATTAAAGTAGGGTCTTTTAAAAACTGATACTTATTTTTAGTTAAAATATAGTTATTTTCACTCAAAGACAATCTTAAGAGCTTATGATAACATTGCTAAGTATGGTACTATTGTATTAAACTTTCTCTTTTATAATTATTGGGTCACTATTACACTGTGGCAGACAGTCCTATGCATGATACAGTTATGAGTTGTTGATGAAAGTGCATATATTAACTTTGTATTTATGTTGAAAGTTTGAGCGCCTAGTTCCTGTTTCCAGAATGTAATAAAATAGAAATATGTTATTATTATTATTATTATTATTATTTTGGTGGTACTGAAGATTGAACTCACGACCTCATGCTTGCCAGGCAGGCACTTATGCCACTGAGCTAAATCCCCTGCCCAATGTTAATATTATTTATGTTACAAAATAAGTTATTTTTAAATACATATGTACAATGTATTTTATGAAATCAAATACCATTTCTGGAAGAACTTGGGAGAGCTGATCCCAAATTTCTAAATCTTACATGTTGAAGCTTTTTCACTAAGATTTTTTTTTTAGCATTTCTTTTGGAATCAAGGAAATGCTATTTTAAGAACCATTTTCAAGTTGACAGTTCCCACTGGCAATAGGTGTAGGTATCTTGCTTCCACCCCCTACCCCATGCACATAATATATTTTGGAAGCAGCGTAACATCCTTTCAACAACTTCCACATTCAATATGAGATGTACAATATGGGTGCATGTGTGTGATCCCACCTATCTCTGTGTTTACAGAGAGACCCATGAACTCAATTACATTAATAAAAGGAAGAACTGGCAGAAACATGTCTAATCAGTGCCCTCCTCCATTACCCTTTACTATCCTTCAGCCTTAATTGTCTCACCTCACAGAAGATATTAACACCAGACACTTGTAATCTATTTGGTGCCAGGGTCGTGGGTTGCCAATCTTTGTGTTTATGGTACTTAGCATAGTGGTTGGCCCTTTGCAGAATTTTAAAAATATGTGAGTGAGAATGCCTTTAAGCATTTAGTATATTCTAAAAATTATTTTAGGGGCTGGGTATTTAGCTCAGTGGCATACGTGCCTGCCGTGGCAAGCAGGCAGTCATGAGTTCAATCCCCGGTACCGATTAAAAAATAAAATAAAATTTAAAAAATACAAATAAAAATTATTTTAAATTTGTTTTTATTATATTTATTTAAGATGTGCAACATATTTTGAAATACAGATACATAGTGAAAAAATTATAATAGTCAAGCAAATTAACACCCATTTTCTTAACAAATTTTTTAGTATTTTACCTCTAGTTATCATGCTGTACCTTAGATATTTATATTTACTCATCCTGCATAATTATAACTTTGTGTTCTTTGACCTGCACTTTAAATACTAGATCCTAAACATGCAGTGTCAGGTTAGATTCTACTTGTTAGAATCCATGTAATTAGAAAAAGAGCTATACTTTAGTTAGCCCATTTTTAATTTGCTAATTGGAAGCCAGAGCTGATCTATGGTTATTCTTCATAGTATCATTGGTTGGGCTCAGCCCCGTAAGTGTTTGAAAAGATAGATGGCAAAACAGGTGACGGGCTTCAGGCCACAGGGAATGTGTATTCAAATGTTTGACTTTTTTTTAATGTTCCTGAATCCTCCAGGTTAATATGGGGAAAATAATAGCTAAATAACCAGTGATAGTTTAGAATTATTCTTTTATGGTGGTGATTAGTAGTGTTCAAGTCAAGAATTGGATCTTTTAAAATGCCTAACACTTTTGGACATGTGGGTGCAATTCTATTGATAACTTTAAATGTATTCAGTGTCCGTAAGATGAAGATAAAACAAACAAACAAACAAACAAACAAAAAAACCAAAAAAAAAACCAAACTGCCCCCTGCAATACTTCTGAAATAAGATTCAGACAAAGATATTTATTTGGCCTGGTATCTTAGGATAAATTTAATGATACAATCAGACTGCCTGTAAAATTTGACTCAATATAATGTAGACAAATTGGTTAAAATGGTGCTAAAACACTGTTACACATGCATAAAGATTTTATAGAAATAAATTTGATTGGATTTATTTACATATGAATAGTGAGTGCCACTTGGAGGGACTTTTTTTTGCTTCTGGTACTGGAGATTGAATCCAGGACTTCATGCATGCTAGGAAACATTCTACAGCTTAGCTATATCCCCAGCTCTAGGGGGACTTTTTAACAAAAGATCATGAAGTGGTACAACTTGAATTCAGTCATCTGGGAAAAACACTGGATAATATTCAAGTGAGTTGTTTAGTGTTATGCCAATTTAGATGTGGCTAGTAAAATAACATCTTCAAGACAGATGTATTTAAAATTTGTGTCCCCTTGTTCAAAGCTTTTCATGTAATAGGTATTTCGTAACTTGTACCTGGATGAATTTCAGCCCGAACAGCTTAAAACATTTGCAAATCATAGTCTTATACAACTGATATATATTTTTTCATTTTTTTAGTAAACCACAGTCATAATTTTTGAAGAAAATTGTTAACTCTTGTATGAGCATCTATGTCAGGTACTAACTAGATATTAAAACTGAATGTCAAAGTTATTCATCAAAAAAATGTTTAGCGACTTGTTTTGCTTTGCAGTAAAAATTATAAGGTCCTCATTAGAGATTTCTTTGGATAAAATTACTTATTCTCCTGAATGAAACTTCCATGCCTTTGGACCAGGTTTTGGTCACAAACTAGAATAAGTAATATTTGAGATGAAGCAAAATGTTCTCATAATGTAGTTTTCCAAAATAATGTTTCTTTTTCTCCCTTTCTTGTTTTTAAGTAAGTACTTTTTTCCCTGAAGGTTACTAGAAGATAACAAGTAGCCGTGTAGCGTTTGTCTGAGGAATCTGAGCCAAGGTGACTATTTATCTCTAATGGAGGATGACAACGATGGATTTAAGAAGTCATCCCCCATATTGTCTCCAGCACAAAAACCTTCCGCCTGCAGCTTTCAGCTTGTATCACCACTTCTAAAGGATCCATGGGCAAACTGCTGAATTTTTATTAATCAGCTTAACTTAATGAGATGAAAAGACCTTTTCAAAAGAATGGAGAAGGGAGAGAGATACTGAGCACTAGTCTAATTCTTTTCCATGAAAAAAAAAAACAACCCATTTTCTTCCCTGATGTTTCAAGGAAGCCACACTCAGTTGTTTCCAGGTAATTCATCTGGCCAGTCTTTCTAATTTTCACACAGTTATGGATTTTCCCTAGTCATGCACTGCCTTTATCATTATTATTTCTTAAAGAAAGTAGACAGCCATAAAAAAGAATTAATGAGAGCTGAGGGGGGAAACACTTTTGGAAATGAGGCAGGAAAGCTTAAGCTGATAAAACATGACTCTTTCTTGAGGGGGGCTCTGTTTGGATAACATGCCCTTGTCTAAATTTTCTCTCCCGCCTTCCCGCCCCCCACCCCCTTGCACTGCCCTTCTCTTGTCAAGCCTACTTCATAAACGGTAGCAGCTGGAGATCTTTTAGTGGCATTCAGGGATTACTTCCCTTCGGGATTTTAATAAGCCCTGATGCTTGAGACACAGTGAAGGCGCTTCTGGAGACAATCACTATTCATGCTGGAACCATGGGCCCTTTGGGGGCCCAGATGGTTGCACCCGGGCAGCACCCCAGGATACGCCGTGGATGGCAGGACACCGAAGCCAGCCATCCATTGGCTCGAAGGATAACACAGGAAACAGTCCATAGAGGGATGGACTTCAGTGCAGTCCTATTATTTCCCATATGATTCATCTTCTGTTAAATGTCTAGAGTTGAATCTAGGACCAGCCAAAATTGTCACCGCTAAAGTCACATAGTCCAGTACCTATCAGAACCCCTGTGAGGGGGACATCGCCTCATAGGTGACCCTAACATCTTAAGATGCAGACCTCATTTGTTAGATCTATTGAGGTGTTTAAAGGTCTAAGCCATTGGATGTCATATGGTGCAGGGTATATCAGAAGAGGAATGTGTTAGTGCCTCCTCTTTTTGAGAATTTCTTCTTCTTTTTTTTTTTTTAATTACCTAACAATTTGTCCTGATGTGTGGGTTTTAATATTTGGTTCTGAGAGTGAATCAGGAAAAGTATATAAAGATAGTAACATATTAGGATCTTTAAAATCACTTAAATTAAGGCTTTTTCTTTCAAGTGGGGAAAATAGAAAAAATGACATTTGTGAGTAATAGAAAACACAGTTCTCTGTTTTGTCATCTATGATTTCTAAGTTTTTCTCCTTTCTCTTTCCTGCATGGAATTCTTAAAGTGTCCCTGAAAAGATTGCTAGTAAATCATACTGTGCCGTGGCGCTTTGTTTAAAAACAGTGGCTACTCTTCACAGCCTTTCTCTTTTTCTTTTGCAAGCTTGCTACTACTCTCTCCTTCGAGAAAAGGACACCTATTTCAGAGAATGTACAGCTGTCTGATTAATTGGGAGCCTTCTGTCTTCAGAAAGGTTGCATGGGTTCCAGGGAAGGAATCCTTGCATTAGAGAGAAGAGATTTGATCCATTCTCAATAGTCCCTGCATTTGTTTTTTGCATTTTTTGATGAGTAAAATTGTATATATTTATGCCATACAGAATAACATTTTCATACATGTATAAGTTGCAAAATGGCAAAATCAAGCCCTTTAATGTAAATATTACTTCATGCACTTACACTTTATGGTAAGAGTCTTCCAAATATACATTCAGCAGTTTTCAGATACACAGTAGATCTTTATTAAATGTGGTCCCCATGATGTACAATGAGTCTCTTGAACTTACTTTTCCTGTCTAGCTGAAATTTCATGCCTTGACCAGCATGCTTCAACCTACTCATCCCTTCTCTGGCCTTTTTTTTTTTTTTTAAACCATAAATGGGTAAATGATCTCATTTGATAGATTTTTAGGTACATAAAATAAGATTGATTATGATTTTACTGAATTACTGAGTCATGCTGATAGATGGTTTCGCAATATGCCATCTGTTTGGGCCAGGGCAGCTCTGCCATATCTTCACCTAATCCAGGGCATGGTTTTTAGATAGTGTCCTTCTCTGACAGTTTTTACAGTGAAAATGAGAGTGTGGGCTGTTCTAAGCTAGTTATTGGGTTGAGCATGGGCTCAGAGTGGAGCTGGGATATTAGGAAACAGCTGTTCTTTGTCTGGGTGGACAGTCATTGATTTTTAAATACTTGGGTCTCCTGATGGCATAAAAACCCATTTGTGCCTCTTTAGATTAAGGTTAATTTTTGTGGTAGTGAGTGCAGATGCAATGAACAGATGCTGCACACTTGCTTTGGCTTTTATACATTCTCTTTATACTTTAAAATGAAATTTAATTAAAAATTAAATGCATCATTAGGTCATAAAAAAGAAAAGAAAAATCTTTAAATAGGATCTATTGCATCAAATAAAAATCACAGTCCCAGTAAACCCGGAGAGTTGATGTATTAATAAAGTTCATAGATAAAAGTGAACTGTGCATTATTGATGGTCTTTTTTTCTTCTTCCATACTTCACAGCATACAATGCCTGTGATTTCCTGATAGTATAGTAACCTAACCAAACAATTATAAGAATTGTAAATTGATTTGTATTCATGCTCTCTAATACAATGAAAATCAACGTTTGCAAAGCACGTATGAGCCTTATTTGTGCATACATTTTATCAATGACTATGTGTACTGGGTTGCTGAAATTCAAACGTAGAAATGTATAAGAAGTGACTGGTGTGGCTTGCTCTCCAGGTCATCTCCGCTGGATGAAGAGGCACCTGGGTTGTGGGAGATTTGTGATTAACCCTGTATGTGGCAGCCTTCTCATTTGTCTTTCAAAGTATCTGTATAGTGGTTACCTTTGTGGTTAGGAAATCATTTGTAGCTTAGACTTGTAATGCTGTGAGACAGTCCGCTCACCTGCAGATAATGTTTCATTAGCCTCTTTCAAATTGACAGGGCTGGCTGCTTTCATGTATCCCTCTGGTGAAGCTGAATGATCGCTCTGTTTGTTTTCTACTTTTTTGTTATAGGTCACTTTCAGTAAGGAGTCTCCCCTCAGGCCTTATTAAAGTAACCACCAGATAAACAAACTACACTTCTAAGTCAAGGTGGAAGGTGGGACTTGATGTCACTAAGTCACCCCATGGCTTTATTATTACTATAAACTTATTTGCACTGTAGATGTAGCATCACATTACAGAAACATTTGCACATAATTCCACAGGGTGTGTTGGGATATTTCCCCTCTGAGCTTCTAGCATATAATTGGCTATTAATTAATTGGTTGAGTCTAATCTTTTTTCTCCTAACATAGTGCTTTCCTCATATTACTGAAGGAAGCACACTGCATAATACTGAAAACTACTCTTGTCAGAGATTGCATATATTTTCATCAAGAAGATCAACCAGCACCTACTTAACTCTTACTTTTCCATCCTGTTCCTTGGTAGTCTGATAAATAGAAACCTCTCTATCACAGTTTCTGTTACTCTGAAAGTACGGGAAATCATGGAGTAAAGAAGCAGCATTAAATCTGAGCCTCTCAGAGCCTGTAATATATGAATAATGCCTGCAGACTTGGGCTGAGAAATCTAGTTATATGCAGCATATCCCAAACCTTTTGACTATTTTAAAACACTGACTTACTGTTCCTGATTTTTAAACTTCCATATTGGTTACAGTTTTTAATAACATAAGTGATATATATACAAGTACCTTTATTATTTTGCTTAAATCTTTCCCCAAATTTTGATTTGTCACTAGGATAGAATAGTAGAGTGGTAGGGTAAAACAGTATTAATATTATATAATTTTTGATACTATTTCAGATTGCTTTATAGTTTTATTATATTGTAGTGATACTTTTTTTGAAAAAGGATCTGATTTCATAAGGAGACATTTTCTTAATCGTATTTCTTTGATAATCAGTGAGTCAAATGAGATGCTTGATTATTTGTTTATTTTATAAAAGTACTAACAATAGGTAAAGCTTCCTCTTATTAACCTGTGCCATTAAAGTAAAAATACTACACTGGCTCCCATGTTGCTGAGTTGGGTCCTGTGCAGAGCACTTGGCTTCACTCCTGGTCTGCACAACAAATTTAAGATAAGAAAAAATTACATAGTTCTTACTATGTGCCAGTCTCTTTTCAAGCACTGTGCATATGTAATGTCATACTATTTGCATAATGAGCCTACGAGGTAGATATTACTACCATCTTCATTTTGGTAATGAAAATGATGGAGGCAAAGAAGACTAAATGTATTAACCAAGGTTACATTTTTTTGTAAGTGGCTGAATTATGATTATAAACCCTGTCATTTGGTTCTGGAATCTTTACTCTTAACTATTTTACTGAGTTGTCTCTGCTCTCAATATTGCTTAAGCAGGTATACTATTAAATATTGCATTAATAAATTTACCAAATAAATACTGCTATTTTACTGACCTTCTTTTGCCATTTTCAAAGCAGTAGTATGGTAGAAAATATGGATTATAACCATATATTTAAAATTCCAATTCATTCTGGTTATTCTGCTGGGTATCAGGGTATAGAATGGAGGAAAGTGGGAAGACTGCAAGTGCTGAAAGTGATGCACTTTTTTTTTTTTCAATGAAACACCTTTCTAACTAAGAGCTGAATTTGTACTGAAGTAGTATTATATGTTCCTATACAATGTGCCACATGCAAGTAACTTTTCCCCCTTTTTATTCCTTTTTCATTATTTTTAACTGACAGGTAAATTTGTTTAATTCATATTAGTATGTATGTACGTTGTGAACGGCTAAAGCAAGCTATTTAACATGTGTGTTAACTTGCATACTTCTCTTTTGTGACGATATTGCTTAAAATCTATTAGCAATTTTCAAGCATGCAATATGTTGCTGTTAAATGTAGTCATCATGATATACAATAGGTCTCTTGAACTTATTTTCCCCTAACTGAAATTTTGTGTCCTTTAGTCAGCTCTCCCTATTTCCCCAATACCTTGCTTCTGGTAACCGCTGTCTTACTCCCTGTACCGTTGAGTCCCCGCTCTTTTCTCACACAGGTGAAATCATGCAGTTTAACAAGATCTCCTGTATGGTGGATTGGAAAATAGAAACCATTAATGATTTTATAATTGAAGCTAGTTGAAATTCAGAAGTGACCTAAAAAATTAAACCATTAGTTTAAGTTTTTAAAATTGACTTTTCAATCTTAAACTCATTAAAATAATAATACAATAACGCTCCTGTGTATATAATGTAATATATAATTATACTTCCATTTTGAAGATGTTCAACTAAAAATAACTTGTTCTTTATTTCTATATATTTTTTTAATTCAATAGCTTGTATTTGAGTAGCAATAGCAACAACAAAAATGCCTTGCAGCTCTCTGAATAGTTGGTCCTAAACCTTTCTAATAGTATGCTTTTTCCCTCAGAAGCATTATTCATCTCCTGTTAGCATTCTCCCATGAACTGAGAATGAGGTTTCTGATTTTCTTGACAGATGCTGGAAGCAACCTAGAATCACAGGACTTCTTGTCATTCTAGATATTGTAGACTGAAAGGACTTATTTTAACAAAAAAATTTGAGGAGGTTAAAGGTTGGAGAGGTTGTGGCCATAATCTTATCTTTTCTGGTTTTATGATTTTCCTTGTAATTCTACAAAGATACTCTTCTTTTGGGTTATATATGATCAAAAAGAAAATGCCCAGTAATGATCTCACTTACTGTCTCTGGCTTTCTAGAAGAAATTTAAGCCTCCCACACAAAATTTAGGGATTGAATCTTTGCTTAGTTCAGCGTATAGGTATTTGTCATGGTCATTACTGGCCTGGGTGAAATAAAATAAGCATAAACCAGGCAAAATTTAGAAAGATTTATAGTAGGATGTTCTTATAAAACCAGAAAGTTTAAAATCTGGCTGATTTAAACCAGAAATGCTTGCTTTGCTCTCAAATATTTATAAAACACTAACTGCTTTTCATGCTTTTTTCTGATGGTTTATAGATTATCGGTCTATATTGCTACATCACTCCTCTTCCAGAACCTTGTAACCTTCACAGCTGGTTGTAATGGAAATGTGTTTGCCTGTATTTCACTTTTTTCCATTTAGGCAATTTTCGTGAGATGTAGCTCTTTATAGGAATGTTGTTATGCAAGGGACATGGCTTATGCTATCCATATTCAACAACATGATCTGATCTTGAGAAAAAATCAGATAAGATATTCCAAGTTAGTTTAGCTGTGATAAATAATGTAATGAGATATGACAGCTTTTCTGGAAACAAATATCTTAAGGTAAACAGATAAATCAAATCAGTCCCTTATTTCAGATTTTCTGTTTCATTTATATCTTGAAGGTGTCCAGAAGAAACTTACATGTCATTTGGTTAAAGTGTGGCATGACTTTTTGAAGTTTCTCACTGTTTTGGATTTTTAACCTATAAGGGAGGAGATAAAGCATTTCCTTGTATTGAATTTGAACATGGTTTGTGCTCCATAAAATATTAAGATCCTTTTGCCATCTTTGTAGGGAAGCTGGATGAGAAAACTTTTGCATACATATGTTGGGGTGTTATAAGGATTAAGGTCATGGAATCTTGGGGTGAGGATTCTCTTTTTCCTCAGTTAATATTAACATTTATCTGGAACTTTTGAAAGTCTTATTCATAAATATACATGCAAAACATGTATAATGCTTTCATGGACATGGACGCAGAAAAAACATGTTCTCATGGTAGTTTTATTCCTATTATTAAGAAATTATAATTCTTATAATTTAGATTTTGTCTGAAACTATGATTCAGCATTAGTTATTGCATGCAGAATATTTAATGTGGTAGTTTAAATGACTCATTTAAGCAAAAAAAAATTAAAGTCATAAAATAGATAAAAAAGAGAAGGATGGTGTTTTAAGCACTGATGCTTCTAATAATATTTTTAACCTTCGGTTTAATTGTCCCCAGGGAGTTTCATTTGCTCACAATCTGGACAAACCAGGGTGACCTTGCTGAGTAATGGCTCACTCCAGAGACCAGCCATCCCAAGGATGAACGCTTTTACTAACCTGGATGTCGCTGTCTATCTGCTCAGAGCTGAACTGATACATCTCCGTTTCATAATGAGGAGTTTGGTCTTAAATGTAGTGAACTCTTACTGTGAGGCTGTCTGTTACCTAAGGCTCAAAATCTATCATAATTACCATTTCTCTTAAACACCCATCATTAAGGAGCGCACAAAACGCTTGCCTTAAAAGGATAGTTTCATAGAGATTGTTCTTTGGGTATGTGTCAGCACAAAATGAAATCCCCAGGGTTAAGAGAAAAGAAGCACTTACACATTGAGAAGTGATGAAAAATCTACAAATTCAAATACTGCCAGCTGCAAGGCAGTTAATGGGTTGTGTGTTGGTGCAACCAGCAGCAGCCACTCTGTGCCCTGCTGAACTGTTGGGGGTGATTTCTTTCACTGGTGGTGGGGTGAGAGTGAAAAGTGGGAACCCGTTATGTGAGAAGTAGCTTGTTTTGCCTAGACAAGAATATCCATCTAACTTTGGGCTAAAAATTATAAGGAGCTGGCTCAAAGCAAAAAGTAAAACCAGTCATACATTAAAATAAAAAGCCTGCATCATGATTTATTGACTTTGGCTATATCAATTTGCTAAATCATATGGATGTGATTTAAAAAGAATGTTATTTTAAGAGGCTTTGCTCCCCTTTAATTTGACATGACTAAACCTGAAGCCTCCTGGAAACCACAGTTCAGAATGGTTTTTCCCCCTAGAGTCTTCGTCAGTTTGCATTTAGCTGTGTAGTATTAGCTCTCCTTTAGACTACAGAATTGTTTCGGAATGTTTCTAGATAATGAAAGCTTCATTCCACAGGTGAAGTTGAGCATCATTTGACATAAATTTAGCACAGCACTGTTCTTCTGAATCTCATGTATTTTAAGGTCAATATTTTATTTATCAACATCTCTACTAGCATATAATTTTATTTATTTCCCTTTTACTTTCATATAGACTGGGGTTGCAGTACTTTTTTAGAAATTCTTTTTCTAAAATTTATTTTTTGAGACAAGGTCTCAAAATGTAGTATAGGCTGGCTCAAACTCAGGGCAATCCTCCTGTCTCATCCTCCTAAATTCTGAAATTAGAGGCCAGTTCCACCACCCTTGGTTGAAATGTTTCATTGTGTTTTGAGAATTATCTCCTTAAAGGTGATCCATAGATTTGAGGTAGTTATCTGATATTTTTTTGTTTTCAAATTGAAATATTATATTTTTTTCTTTCACTTCGAGTGGATACCATTTTTAAAAAAATCACTTTCACTATGTAGATAAGGAATTCTTCCAGCATTTAGATACCTCAGTGTTTCTCAGGTTTGAACTTTCTGAGGCATTGCAGTGAGGACACTAGTTTTCTTTGCAGGTTTTTAGTATAGGAAAATTTCTTAAAATTACAATCTAAAAACTAGCATACTAATAAAGAGCCTGAATATTTTGTGAAACACAGGTTAGAGAGGGTTTTAAAAGTAGGAGTCAGGCTAGGAGCCTGTACTATTTGTATAATCCCTGCTGGATCCCAATTATAATTTATCATTAAACACATGTATATGCTGTGTGAGTTTGCCAAGTTTGTATTTTGTGAGTTTGCCAAGTTTGTATTTTGTTAGCACTTGAATAATCTTATACAGAAATCTCATTTTTTAAAAAAAACTGTATATGAATTGTTAACTTTTTACTGGAAGATAAAAATATCACCCACCAATAAATTTTGTTCCCTTCAGTTTTTGAAGTGAGTAGGTGAATGAATGAAAGAGTGTTGTTTGGATCTGTGGCCTTCATGATTCTAACTCAGCGTTTGCAAATGTAAGTACATTGTGAGCAGCTCATTTATGTCGCTCCTTTCCTCTCGCCATGGGCGGTGAACTGGAAGCTCACCGGTAACTGTGCTCTGGGCTGGCCCCAGCCTGGTCGTTCTGGTACATTTGGACCTTCTCTGTGCATCATGTTCTCTGTGCATCATAGCCTCCTATCACTGGTAAAAGGAACATGGCACGCAGGTGTTTAAATTATTTATCATCATAAGCGGCCTTTATGTTACACTGCCTTGCCAGGCCTCTGTTATTCCAGTGCATAATTGATGGTGTTCAGAAGTGGAAAAGTTAGAAAAGCGGAAGTAATGTGACGCAGCCGCTTGGAGAGGCGGTGGGCTGCACCAGGGGCCCAGGGAGCGGCTGCTGCTCTAGACTGCTGAGGACCCTCACAGGGGCCAGGGCTTCCCGGGCAAGTTGTCAGATTTTTCCCTTCCTTACTTTTTGCAAGAAGGGGCAATATGGAAGAAAGAGTCAGCACATCGGACTCTTGCAGCTGAATTGCATGTCTGATCCTGGCTCTTGAGTAGAAATGGCTGGTATACATGTAATTTGTCATGAAAAACACGTTTATAATGTTTGTGGGAGAACACTTCACTTCAGAAAAAGACCATCAGTTTTGGCCTGATAATGATGAAAGCATGACACTATTTTTAAAAAGTAGAAAGCACTTAAGAAATTCATTCATTGTATACTACCGAAAGACTGCTGTATTTGTGTGTGCTATTGACTGGAAGGAAGAAATGGAAAATATTTTGTGTTGTACACAAAAGTGTGCTTGTAATGAGAATACATTTAGGGCAGATTAAATGCATAGGTAGAAAAATTACTGAATTATGAGGCGACTTCTAAAATGTAATCTTGGCCACGTTATTTGGAAAGGATAATTTAAAAAGTAATTTAAATAAAATATTTTTGGATACATGAGGAGATTAGGAAAGTATTTCCAGTGCATTACTTCAACAACCATAATGGACATCTGTGATGGTTGAAAAGTTATATTTCCTTTCCAAAAGACTGTTTATTTAAAATACATTTTCCTAATTGTCCATTATAGGCTCATTTGGGAAAGGGGAAAGGATGGGAGAAAGGAATATGTTCTGTGGAAAAAATTTGGTGAGATTTTACATATATTTAAAGAAAAAGCTTGTGGAATACTTGGCTTATTTTATGAAGCATGTTTGTGAGTAGTAAAAGATTAGAACAAAGAAGAGGGACAAATGATGGAGTGGTGAATAAGTATGAAAGTAAGCAAAGAATAGTGTTAGTAAAGGAAAAAAAAAGTAGAGCATTGACAGGAAGGGGTTAATCATGCTCATCTCTAACGAAATTCTCCCTTGCTGGAATTGTGCTGAAGTATTATAATCTTTTACATATTCTTATTTGTCAAGGTCTATTGTGAAAGGCTGCAGTATACAAATAAGTGAAATATGTTAAAGGAAAGAAAAAATAGGTTGGAGAAGGGAGTAATGGAGAACAAGTAAACAGAAAAGAGGAACAGAGTAAAACAAAAAGAGATAAAGAGAAAAAAGACAAAGTCATTAAAAAGAGATAAAGGAGAGGGGAGAGACTAGGAGGGGAAAAAGGAGAGAGTGAATGAGACCCTGCATCTTGCGTGTACTTCCTTCTCAGCCAGGTTCTGGGCGGCTGGTGGCCCACTGTTCCGTCCTAAGCCTCTCCTGGGGTCCTGGCTCAGGGCCTGCTAAAATGGCCTCCTGAGGTGTTTCCTTTTGGAATCTAGTACCTACCTAGTCACGGCTGGAGTGGAGAAAAGCAGATACATAAGAGATTTCATATCCACAGGATTCAAATGCGTGTATTATCTTGTGAAAGCAGACCTCTACAAAAGCCTGGATAAGTTTTTCTTTTTTTTGATAACTTTATTTTCCTCTCCATTTTCATTGTATGGGAAAATTAATATGAAGTGTCATTTTTTTTCCCTTAAAATGAACTTGGTCAAAATGTTTGTGTTACAGAGACAATTTAATTGGATTAAATAAATATTTACCTTTCATTTTTACTAGGAAAATGTATGTGCTTATATCTCTAAATTACACTTGTTTGTATAGAAAAGTAGGTACAAAGTAAATGTTTTGATAGCAGTTTCTTATTTCACATCCATCTTTGTTCTAGGATTAATTCTTATATTTCCATACAAAACAGTAGGTTTTGTTTGGTGTCCAGAAAAACTTTATTATGTGCGTATCTGTGTGTGTATAAAAGACACAAGTATAAATACACATGTGTATATACTGCATACATAAATATTATACATCTCCATGTGTGTATATGTATTCCATATATATATGAAAACAACAGCACATATATATATATTTATTTATGAAGTGTTTTATTTTTTAGAACAGTTTAAGGTTCACAGAAAAATTAAACAGAAGGTATAGAGGTTTCCTGTATGTCCACTGTCCACATGGTGTAGCTTTCTCTATCACTGACTTCTCCCACTAGACTGATACATTCATTACAAGTGAAGAATCTCTTTTGATGCATCACATTATCCAGGTTCATAGTGTATATTAGATTCACTCTTGGTATTGTGCATTCTATGCACTTGGGAAAAATTATGATATGTATCCACCAGTATTACAATATCATATGTATTTGTTCCACTGCCCTAAAATGCAATATATGTGTTTATGTAGTCCATATATATATAGAGTCATGTGCCATATAATTAGTTAATTATTTGACAGTAGTCCCATAATACTATATTACTTAATGAGTTATAACTGTCTTAATTCATGTAAGTACATTCTGTGATGTTTGCTCATGAAGAAATTGCCATACAATTCATTTCCCAGAGCATATTCCTGTTGTTAGAAAATGCATAACTGTAAATGGAAAGAACAGAGCTTAGTGTATTTTAAAAATGCAATTTTACTTACTACTTTCAGCACTAAGAATTATGTACTAATTGTTATTTAACATTTAACATTTAAAATAACTAAGTAGAATTTACTAATAGTGCAATTTTTGTTGAGTGTAGATTGACACCTAAAACTTTAGTTTTATTAAAATAATAGATACAATGTACACATATCAATTTTAAAACAGTATAAAAGTAGTCCAGAGCTATAAAACTTTCAAAAAATTGTCCTTCTTTCCTACCCTCATTCCACTTTCTTGAAGCAGTTAAGACTTTTAGAAATCACTTAGAATGCCTACAAATTATAATTTCAGATAGTGGGCTAACCCTCTTTCACTTATTTTCTGTATAGGAAAAAATAAAATAATCACATAAGATTGCTTATCGAGCCTTCTTTTCTCATGTCCTCCCTGTGTGATTTGATTTTAGCGTTGTAATAATGATCAGAAGTGATATTATCTTTCCCAAACCTCAAAAATACTGCCTTTCTTTGTCCTAAGTAACGTCTTCTCTTTTCACAGGCCTTAAAATAGTGAATGAGTGATGGCTTGATTGGGCCTTAGATATATTTTATTTTGGCTTCATATTTCATCTTTGAGTTCCATTGTAATTTTGTGTCCAGTTGCTATTACTCAGTGTCAATGTAATATTTAGTATTTATCAAAGGTTCTCAGGTACAATATGCTGTGGGATATTTAATAATGTATAAATTAGCTGCTCTTTCAGAATGTGAATAGCTTATCACCTAAGTAGGAAACAAAACAAAACAACACTTTAAAAATTCCATATACCTGGTGGCAAATTTTCATAATGCATGAATTGGGGGAGATGGAGAAAGAAGTATACTCAGTTTAGGCAAAATATTTATTTTTGTTACCTTGGTTTGCAGTTTCACTTTATGTGGTAATACATTTTTGAGCCTAACATTTTGAGATGTTTTAGAGACTAACATTTGCTTTCTAAGTCGCTACAACAGGCATAACTTATGAAGCCTACTACTTTATTTGTACAATTAAAGTTCTCTAGAAACATTTATTTACCAATTGCTAGTTATGTAGTCTTAGGCAAGTTCTTGAATTTGATCATCATTTTGCTTATCTGTAAAATAGGGATGGTAACAGTACCTACCTTCCTGTGTTATTTTGTAGATGATACTGAGTCAATATTCATGAAGTGGTTAGTTCTGTGTATGACATATTGTAGACATTAGTAAGCATTAATTTTTATTTGAATGATGGGTAACTGTCAACCTAGCACAATTAATGTTGTTGATACTTTATTTCATTCTTCTTGAGTAATGACATAGTTATGAAATTAAATATTGTTTAGTTCTGATGAAAATAAATGTATTTCATAAATGACAACGAACAGTGTTAATGAATAGGGCTTACCTCCTTTTGCTAAAACACACATACAAAAAATAAAACACACACATACACAAACACAAATATTCACAGCTTGTGTAAACATCATGGTTATTGAAAATGAAATTTGTTTTAACATAAAATATATAATTCAATAAATGACATGTTCCACTTAAATATATCTAAATGTATTACAGTTGAGAATTGGTGCATTATGACACAGAAACAGTGGGCTTATTGTTCTTTAACTGCTAATATGCTCTCATTGCAAGTTAGTTTTGGTGTGTGTTGTAAGTAGGCACTAACTAATGAAGCCTTGACTTGATTTTCTTGAAGAGAGTAACTCTGATAGTGGCATTTGCATGCTAACCTTTTCCTCTGTGACAATTTCTCAAGTGATAAAGTAGGTAATAACATTTATTGCCAAATATATGAGGAGAAGATGCTTGTTTCATTCCCATTTTGGAGGAAGACAAAAGTCAAACACTCAAATCATCTAGATATTCTCGTATTCCTCTTAGTAATAGTTTTGGGTTAATTCCACCAACCTGACAAGCAGAAAAATAAAACATGGAAACAAACTCCTTCAATGGTATTGTGACAAAATCACTATAAGGTGGTACAGAGGTTTGACAGAAAAAACAACAGTGAATGGAGTAGCGGGAATATTACAGTATATTCAGTGATGCTAAGCAAAATGGTGAGGTACTGTTACATGTAAGTCAGCTTTGCACTGGGGAGGCAAAATGATCTGGGAATAGTCTTTTGTTCAGGACTCTGCCAACTGTGATTGTAAAAAAACACGGCTAGAAATGTTAAAAGATCTTTCTTTAAAATTAAAAAAATCAAGCCAAATCTAAATCTCTTAACACCAATTAATAAGGAATTAGAATTATACTTTTAAATGTGAATGAATTGCTTCAAATTGTAACATGTAGTTTATACAAATTAGTGTTAGTTGAACGTACTGGTGAAATCGGATGAGTTTAAAATCTTGTTCTTTGAAGTTGTTTATTATAATTGTAACACCAGACAGAAATTTTATAAGGAGAAAACACCCAACAAGCAGGCTGCTATCTATCTGTCTACCATGTATCTACTATATTTAGTAGTTCAAATTGATAGTGCTACTTTTACTGAAGCAATTGTCTACCAGTTGTGCACACCAAGATATTTTCATTGGATAGGAGGTTCCATTTCATGCCAGGACATAAGTGCAGCCAAGGCTTAGTAAATAATGTCAGTTCCTAATATCCTGCTTCTGTGAGTCTTCATCTGTCAGTGTGCATTAAACAAGTTTGGGATGCAAGAATTTATCTACATTCTTAAAATAGTGAAGAAATTGACTTTTACTCTTTCTGTAGCTGTGATATTGAGATACCTATTAAGCCTACATATAATCTCTATTATAATTTTATTTTATTATTATTATTATTTTATTTTTTATTGGTACCAGGGATTGAACTCATGACCATGTGCTTGCAAGACAGGTGCTTGGCGCTGAGCTAAATCCCCAGCCCCCTCTCTATTATAATTTAAGAAAACCAGCTTACCTGTGTACCACTGAATTGTACATATGATTAAAATTTGAAAATCATAGTAACGACAGGGATTTTGAGTTGTAATCAATAAGACTAATTTAATTTGGGGGTAACTGAGGAGAAAGACAAAAAATCAAGTACTGTAGTTTGAATTATGGAAAGTGTCACATTTAATTTCACAATTGGTTCTGGTGTGTTTGGGGATTTAGAATAATTTTATACCTTAACATTCAATCTTTATTTTACAGTGAATAAGCTAATTTTAGATGACTGTTCAACCTGCATCTGCTGTTATGAAATATTAGCTTTGGAATAATCTGGTAATTCTTACTTAACACCAATTAATAAGGAATTAGAATTATACTTTTAAATGTGAGTGAACTGCTCCAAATTGTAACATGTAGTTTATAAAAATTAGTGTCAGTCATTAGAAAGATGAAAAAATGTGTGTTGCTTGATGATTATTTTGTTTCATCTATCTTGATTCTGTTTCGTATATATACATGGGAACAAATTGGTTAATTGTGAGTGTGGTGTTCTTGCTAACTTATTGATAATTGCTATATAGAGAAACATATGTAACAATTCGACCAGACCTGCTAAATTAAGTTTATATTAGTCAGCCAATGAAACTCAAACCAGTAGACTAAATTCACTCCAGTGAGTCAAATAACTAGCTATTCGACAATAATACTTACTTATTTATTAACTCTGTGTGGGATTTTACATACTAATACCGGCAGCATAAGTTTAGAAATTATTTTGGTGGAAGTTTCCCTTTTCTCCATTGAAAATCTCTTGGCTCTATTTAGATGTTTGAATTTTGAATTGTGTTCTGGCAAGTGCAATGCATGGCAGATAACAGTCACAAAAAAACCTATGAGAACAATAAAATTAACCTGGTAAAATTCCCTAAAATTGTTTTTGAATTCTTTGGCTGAAGCTATAAGTAGTTAAGTAGTTGGCAAGCTGAATATATATATATATATATATATATATGTAAAATACCATCTTTATGAAATTGTGTTCTCTTTTGAATAAAGTTCAGAAAGAAAGTTTTAAAGGTGAACAACTAATACTTCCCATAGAACAGACACTGTTTATGTAGAGTACTATAACTTATGTGTAGGTACATTCGACTAAAATGAATTAGTGAGGGTCATTTGTGACTGGTGGATTTGTTTTCAACAAGGCTAGTCATTTAAGATGGTGCTGATCCTGTGATTTTACTTTTATTCAGGAAAACTATTCCTGCTGCAGATAGTCACTACTAAGTTATTGAAGTTTATGGAGAGAGTATTTTTAGCCAACACCGATACTAGAAGTGAAGTGTGGAATTTGGCAAAAGAAGAGAAACACCTGTGCTGGACCACAGGCCCAGAGAGATGGAAAAAGCAATCTTTCAAGTGAGGTTTAAGCCAAATAAATGATCACTTTATGGTAAAATCTGTGCTGTCAGCATAATTACTATGTTTAGCATACTGAATATAGTTAAACTTTTAATTCTATTAAGTCTGCAGTTAGAATGAAGAATGAAAACTATGAAAGTTACATGATGTTCCTGGCTATCTGATTGGGTTGTATCTTATGGCAGTGGGGATGCTAAACATTTTGCCTTTATGTCTTAGTCTGTAGTCACATTTAAAAAGCATAAATAATATTTTCTTAATTGCAGCATTTGTCACTGTCCCATTTTTACTTATTAAGGTAGAATAAATGTCTTGACAAAATTAAGTTGTTGGTATTGTAAAGTTACTTGTGTTGAAGAAAGCTCTGATTCAGAGCTGAAATCTTTGCGTGTTTCTGGAATTAAAATCCATTTTAAGGATGTGAGCTGGCTGAGGTATGAAGCACTCCCACTTGTGTGTAGGAAAAAAATTCCATATTTTTGTTTTGTTTTGTTTTATTTTACTAAGGACAATCTTTGGGAGTGTGTGTGTGTGTGTGTGTATGTGAGTTGGAATAACCCTGTTTACAGAAATTAATCTTAAAATTCTGTTAAGGTTTTTCCACAAACCTTCCTTTGTCATTTTTGGGTGATGGGTGAAAGAATTAGTACATCCTTAGAATTGTAAATGATTTTCCTTCCTCTCTGATTTATAACATGGGCAAAGTAGTGAGGTACTTTGTTTTGGTAACTGACTGTCCCTCTTTAAAAAATGTTTTTGGAAGTTATAACGAAAAATTACAAATGATAAATTATATAGTAATTGCTGCTCACCCGCCTGCCCACCCATTCATGCTGTACAGTACTTCATGGAAAGTTATGGTTAATGTCACTTAATGAGTCCTCAGAACTGGTGTGCTCTCAGACACTTTGATGGGCTGTTAAATTTACAAATGTTCTAGGGCCATAAATTATCATTAAACATCAGGAAAGAAAGAGAGGAGTTTTTCTATGCATTTCACATGATTGATTTAAACTTCTAAGCCAGGAAGCTGAAAATAGGTGAGGATTTGTTGCTCTGCTGACATTTTGGAATTTAATCTGAACTCAGTAGCTTTTTGGATGTACATCAGAGAGAAGTTGGCATGAAAACAAATGTAAATGCTTATTAAGTAGCTCTACATGGTGGTTATGTGAAAGTAACTCTCTGTTAGGTCTATTGTTGAGCAAACAAATCACAGGACCCCAAAACTAAAGCTAATGAGTTGTTACTTAGGGTGATTAGTCTTTAAATAGTGTTGGTGTCCTCTTTGCTGTCCTTCGTGTCCCATCAGCTCACTGCTCACAAGCACTCTTCTAGATGAAATGGAAAGATGTGAGCCACCACTGGAGAGGCAACACTGGTGGTCATGAGGGGCACTGTCTTAGGTTTCATCAATTTTGGGGTCTGATGATAACTTCTGAGACTCCCAAGTCCATTACTAAAGAAGCTCAATTTTCCAAGAAATGAAAGGAAAATAATAATGTTGTCATCACTGTGTTAGAGAATAGGCAAATTGAGTTGCAATGAACTGCCCCAGCATAGTGGTATAATGGCACCTTGAATAAGTAGTAGGTGTTACTATTATTTTTAATATTAGTTATACCATTCTAGCATAATTCTCAATTGACTCAGATACTAAACAATGTAATGGCAGATGCTAAACATTGTAATCAACTCTAAGCTTCACATTTTTATTCATCTGAGAAGTTTTTAAATACTTATACCCAAATATTCATGTGTTAGCCCTATGCAGAAATTAGTTCAAGATATTTGTGGGTGAGGCATGGCTATCTCCTCAAAGCTTCCAGCATGATTTTGTGTAGCTGAAAGCTGTAGTAAAGCAGTTGAAATCTCAGTTACTCTGCTATTTCTTGCTATGTGGCCTATGTTCTTACGGCTCATGATGGCTGTTCGAGCTCTGGTTCTCAGGCTTACCTTCTATGCATCAGCATAGGAAAACGAACGAATAGCATGTCCTTCCCTCCCATGGATACCTTATACTAAAGTCTGCTTATGGCACATTGGTCAATAATTCATCACTTTTCTACAAGAAAGGGTAAACTGTAAAGTGGAGTTCTTTTCAGGGGGCAGTGATGCATTCAGTTGCAAACTGCGAGAATGATATAAGGTACATTAGTAGTTCTGGAAACTGAACTGCAAATAAAGGGAACATCAAGGATAAGAAGAGGGGATTATTTCCTATCTACATGAGTCTATCTCTAACATCAAATCTCTGTTCTTCATAAAAATCATTTCAAACCAAATTTACATTAATTTGTTACTTCTTCCATATTATTATCAATTAAAATCTACCAAAATAGTACCTGTGATAGCATCCTTTCCTTCTTTTTTAATCCCTGATAATTTTATCCATCATAAGTTAATGATGATGATAATTATGTTGTTTAGTTTAATAATCATTTAGTTCTCATAATAAACAATAACTGAGATATCAAAGAGAGTGGAAAGTAGCTCCTTCAAGGTCAGGTGGCTCAGAGGGGTGCAGTCTGGATATTAGTTAGGTTTTGCCAGTGCTAAAACATAGCCTCTAAATCTTTCTATGCCAAAGCCTCCAACACACATTCAGTTACTGATTTTTGTTGACCTTATATAGCCACCATTGTTCTAGTTGGATTCTTTTGGTTGAGATGACTGAAAAAGGAAGTTTCAGCATTTTATTTTCCTTTGTGCTTAAATCAGGTGCCCATTCCTAGTGGGATGAATGGTGACCTCTGGGTACAGTGTGGTCAGCTCTGTTTCCTGGACACAGACTTCTCTCAGTGCCACCATGCCTGGAGTTGGAAGCTGGCTTCCCAGCCCTGGACTTTTTTTGTAGCTCCTTCATGTCTCTTTTACTTTACCTCTGCCCCCAAGGTCCATTTTCTGCCAAGCCACTGTGGCCTTCAAAAACATGAATCTAAGCACATCTTCCTTTTGTTTAAAATCCTTGGATTGCTCCATATCTGCTAAAGAAAGACTGTTTACTTTTATCTCCATCTTTGCATATTGTTTACCATTGTTGTGCCAGCCATTATTTTCTAGATGTCACAAACTACTTTTCTTTCCCTGACAAAATTCTGTACCTTCTCATGTATGGTATGGCCTTATCCCTTTTCTCCACCTAAATGTTCCTACTTATTCTCTAAAATGTAGGCCATATTAGTTATTTTTTGAATCTATGAACCAGAAGTTTTGCATACGAAACCATTATTGTACCATTTATTTTACATTATAGTTATTTATCCTTCTGTTTCTCCTTTAGCCTCTAAATTAACAACAGAGAAAATCCAGCTGTTTTCTTCCACTCTTCTTCCTTAACCAAGCATGGTAGAGGGCACAACTATACACTCAGTAAATATTCAGTGAACAATACATACCCTAAGAAATGATTCATTCTTGGAATATAGTAGAATAAGGGTCTTTTTGCATGGTTGTCTTATATTATATCACATTTTTCCAATATAGTGAAAAAAAATTAATTTTGGATCCTTGAAAAAAAAAGGATTATAAAGTCATGCTGAAAATCAAAGATCTATATTAAGTCAGAAAAATGTACTTTTAAAAACCATCTATTTTAATTGACTAGGTATGCCTTTCATTTGGGAGACTATATGTATAAATTTAGAAAGATAAAGAAATGATTTTTTAGCTTTTTTAAGTGTATAACATTCATAAATACATAAATGCACAATTAGTTTGTGATAAGTAATGAAGAGTATATGGTAATTTATGGTACAAATATTGACAGATTGCTGCTGAATTGGTGGTGAAAGTAAATGAAACGTGGCCAGTGCAATTAGGGGTTGCCTGAATGGGGATCTTGTTTTGGTTTTTTAGAAAATGAGAGATGCCAAGTGTTAACAAAGATTTTATCAATATTTTTTATTGTTGCAGATTTGTGCAACTTCATTTATAAATGAAAATCAAATGAAGGTTGACAGCACTGAAGTTGTTGGAGGACTTGGAGGGAACGTGTCTCAGTGAGGCACTCTGCTCTGCCTGTCTGAGAAGCTCAGTGGGGTTTGTGATTGTCAGCGCATGGTGCTCATGCTGAATTCCTCAGCCATTTAGTGCCCTCAGGCTGATTTCTTTTGGAGATCTATTTACAAATGGAAAATTGGAGGAGTCAGAGTTTTGCAGCCAGAGGTAGAAATGTGGGCCATGGCTCCCTGTAATGCTTCTTGGGAACTGATTAAGCTGTTTTTCTCTTATCCCCTATTTGTAGCATATGATTGCATGTATGTCTGTGGGTACTGGAGAAGGCAGTGGTGATGGAAGTTAGAGGACAGTCCGTCCAGCTTATGTAGACTTTGGAAAGAAGCATGATGGAGATTAGAATTGCCTTCTTATATTTTAACAAATTTGCTTTGTAACAATTTTATTTGTCAAGGCTAATGGATGCCATGCCCAGGTAGAGATAATGTCATGTAGTATATTTAGCTGAGTTTTGGTTTCTCAACACTTTTGCATGATGCTTTTGATTCATTCCCTCATTTGACGTATTTTTATAAAAGTGCCCCATTGGCAAAAGGGATGTTGGAATTGGCAAGAAATGAGGCTGAGCACATCCCTTGAAGAGTAGGAAGGGTGATTTTCACAAGCAAAAATACAAAAAGATGTCTTAATCCTTATAATCTTAGTGGACACTTTCCAAGTTGTCGGTTTCATTAATTACACATTCAGGCATTTTATAACATCTTTGTCAGAGACTCAAGTGGCATGTCATACGTTCCCTCTTGTTGAATGTAGTAGTTTCCTCCAAAATAGCAGATAAAAGTGTTTTTTCCCCCTCATTCTAACTTGGACTCCAAAACTTTGGTGTGCTGAAACTGTCAGGAAAACTGTGCCTATCCTGTCATCGCCAAATCTGACATTTCTGAAGATTATGCCAAATGTATTTTCTGACACATTTCAGTTGATTCAAGCTGAGAGGTACTTCTTATCTTTTGATTTGTCAGTCTCCTGGCCTGAGGAGTATAGCTACAGTCCCTAGGAATCATATGACATGCAGAGGCTGAATCACTGTTTTCAAGTGCTGTCAATTAGTGTTGGGAAATGGAGGGAAAAAAAAAAAACAGTGCACGAGAGTGTCACAAGTTCATTTAATGAATTTTGCCTAAAATGAATTACATTCTCACACATTTTCATACCAACATAAAGTAACTGGAATACATCAAGAATTTGTTATTCAATTAACACTGAAAGCTTCACATTTTCCTTCTGTGGCCTTATTTGTTCAGAAGAAATGGGAGAATTGTGATCAGGACTAAATATGCAATCTTTGGTTTGCATATATATTATGTACATAATGATATTGTGCTTGCAATGGGCTTGGCATATAGTAGGAACTCAGCAAATCTTTGTTTAATAGACTGAATGCAGGATTGTAGATAGTATACTGTCTTTTTCTCTCTTCTCGAAATCCACAAATATTTCATGGATCCCCTTACAGTAAGTGGGTACCTTTTTGGAAGACAAAAAACTACACTATATTTTGTTTTCATTCCTCTCAGACTTTCCCTGTGGCCCCAACAGAGCTCTTTAGTCCACATGCTATGTCACACATCTATGTTCTTCTGGAAGGTAAAAGAATAGTGCTTATTAGTTTTTAATTTTTCTTCATTTGAATTTAAAAAACACAAACTCTTTGGGACAAACCTACCTATGGTGTTCCTTTCCTTTCCTTTCCTTTCCTTTCCTTTCCTTTCCTTTCCTTTCCTTTCCTTTCCTTTCCTTTCCTTTCCTTTCCTTTCCTTTCGTGTTTCATACCCCCCCCCCACCCCCAGCCCTGCATTGCCGTGATTGTCAGCTTTAAAGCTGCACATAATGGCAAGGCAAGTCCTGTTGAGCATTGAGTGGTGCTTCTAGGTAACTATGTCTTTCTTCGATTGGAAAGTAAACATGTCGACAGCAGGCAGATACTCATTTCATCAATTTTAATGTGTCTACCAGTTTGTAGTACAGCAACCCACTTCAGGTCAGTTTTGAATGGAAGTTCATCAAATGAATGGTTGAGGGAGAAGGGGACATCGCTCCAGTTCTATTCCATTTTCTTTTATATATTTGGAAACTCTGTGTGTGTGTGTATGTTCACTTTTTATGATTTGAAATTTGATAGTAAGATAGGGTCAAAGTAGTGGTATCAGCTGAGGCAGAATGTTCTCCAGGTTCAATGTGGAGAGACACATGTTGCAAAAAGCCTAGCTTTGGATCCTGGTGATTCTGCCATCAAGGTACTTTAAGGTGTGTCAGTTATTTCCACAAGGTTCCTGATGTGCCCTCTGCCTTTCAACTAAAGGATTAGGCAAAAGGAGTAGAAATCCTTTAATTGGCTCCTGGAATAAAATCAAGATATTAGTCCTAGTTATTCTCAGATATGATATAGTCAGAAGCATCCAAACTCATCAAAATTATTATTTAGATTTTTTAAATGTGACTTTTGTTTGTTGAATAGAAAGAGATTGGCTTTTAAAAGTTCTCAGTGACATCTGATACTATAACTTGTAATGAGGGTGGTTGATCTTTACATAAGGAAGGCTTTACTAGCACAACTAATTGCTCAGTGCTACTATTCGAATACTTCTTAATTGGCAGGACATTTTCCATTAGGAACTGAAATGTGGCTCTTTTCTTTCTTGGTGTTTTTTTTTTTTTTGTAGTATATAAGCTATGGAATGTTTTTATTTTTTATTTTTTTAAAGAGAGTGTATGAGGACCTGATATATATTTCATCCACTTCTAGCTACCCATATGTGGCTTATTTGGCCTTGGGATTTATCTGCAGAAATTTTTCAAATCCCTGGCTGCTCTCTGCTATCCTCATTTGTATGAATTATGTTATTGTCAGGGATGTGTGCTGCTGTATGTAGTGCAGCCTAAACTGAGCATAACTGTGAAGGCAAACCAACCCATCCCCTCTGCATTACATTCTAAAGCAAAATATTTATCATCTTTATCAATTTTTTTCCCTTTGGAATCATTCTACCTAGCAACTAACACTGTTGATGATGAGTTGTACTGTATGTGTTCTGATTAAAGATAAAGCACCACATAATACAAAAATCTTACCATTCACCCTAATTCTTCAAACTCTTTTAGGAAAATTAAATTCTTTTGACTTGATCAAAGGTGCTACATTAAACAGTTTGATTAAACTGGCTTGCTGGTTTCAATATAAAATTTATTAATTCTATACATAGTTTCTCTAATAATTACCTTTAATCACTTACATAAATTAATGGATCCCAGAGTAAAATGTAAGCTGAAGAATGGTTTATAAGCAGAAAATTATTCTTTGTTGTTTGGGTATTAACCACCTTTGAGCTTTAACCATGCTGTATTGTCTTTATTCTATGTAAGTAAGATAATAAGATTGTCTGATCTATTCATTCAGTGTAAAACATAGCTGTTGCCACTAACTGAAGGAAAGAAAAGATGGAAGAAATACCCCACCCACCCATACCAATGTTATCATCTCCAGCTGACTGAGGTTTCTGGTCATAGGGTAGAGGAGTGATTAATCAGATTTTAAGTGAGGTCATCTTTTAGCGTGCAAGAGAATTTTTTTGTTGTTTGTTTTTTGGTCTGCTCTCAAGAAACCCAGGAGGAAAAGATGCATAATGGGATGCTGTACTTGTGCATTTCGGCAAAGATCTAATCTTTTTGAATTCATTGCTTGTGAGTTATTATTTCTAATCATACGCTTGATTGACTCCAGCTAAATGACTGTCTGACTGCAAAGGCAGGGGTGTTAAATCCAAAACCATAAGTGCACATTTTAACTGAAAATAGGGATCATCACGGAATGCCTTCTCAATCAGTAGTGCCTGACACCCTCCTCTCTGAATGTATTTTTAAATAGAAATACTCTTGCATCCTCATGTAGGAACAGCACATCACAGAACATGATTGAACTCAAAGAGAGAAGATTGAAACCCCGGAGAGGATATCAAAATGATAAAAACCAAGGTTCCCATGGCGCCACAATGAGTGTAGTTAATATGGTCCTTTAGTCTGACAGGCTGGTCAGGTGCCCTTTGAAACTCCAATATAAGATTACCTTGTCATGTTAAAGATTTTTGCAAAAATAGGATGGAAGAAAAAAGAGGGTCAAAAAGAGATCATAATTTTTAGAAACAGGATCTGGCCATTTCTCTTTATGTTTTCTGCATGAAAATCTAATAGATACTGCATTTTTTTTTTTTGCAACTCACATAAATATTTCCAAACCTAAAATATGTGGCTCCCAAATAATTTGTGTTGACTTAAAATAGATCAAGACTAAGTAAAAATCACATATAGAAAAACAACAATAAAAACTGAACTGTAAGATCTTATTATATGACTTAGATTTTTACCTTTCTTCCTCTAATATGACCCAATTATTCAACATGTTCTGGATTTTTGAGAGAGAAATGTTTATGGAATGAGGAGTCTCACAAGAAAATTCATGTGAATATATCTATGTTAGCTAAAGTAACCATTGATCTTAGGGAAATGCCTATATGGGGAGAGATGCAGGTACTCATAAGATGTGTGCATGTTGTCTTCAGAATAGTCAGAATTTTAAAGTGATGCATGATAAACAGTCTGAACACCTCTACTTAGGGGAAAACCAGTGGAAACTGTTTCTTCATACCACTAGCTTATTTTTTATCAGTAAGTTTCAGTGGTAATTTGAAAATAATTGCATATTTTATGTTACATAGTACTTTGTGCATGACTTGAAATTCTTTAAAATACCACTAATTCTATGAAGCCACTTGAAATTTAAACACTGTTAACACTCTGTTAATATTCAGGGCTGTATGGTTTAAAAGAGAAATTTTAATTTTATCTCATTATCACCAAGCTTCTTTCTGGAAGGCCCATTCAGTTCTATCTCATGCCTGGGGAAAAGACTGTAGTTGCTCCGAGGCAGTTCCAGCACAAAGCATTATCTGTGTAATTAGTGCAGCTCTGATACTGTGGAAGATGTGGATTATGTGTGTAGACTATGCTGGGTGTGATAGTTGGTGTTAATCTTTTTATGAAGGTCATTGGATGCTGAGTAGGAACAGGTGCTAGGACAACTATGAGTTCTCCAAGGATCAAAAGGTTAGATAAACTGCTTTTAGGATTTATGCAGGGTAGTGATTTTCATGTCGGTTTAATTATCCTTATGTTTTATAAGACTGTCAATCAGGATGCCTGGAAATCGTTCAGAACTGGAGGCTCTGAAAACTTTTGAATCTTTTTGGATTGGATTTATTTGATAGTCATTCTTTTCTTGATGACCTTAGTTGAAAAGAAGAGCTGTTAGGACTACAAGGCCTGCTTTAGTGTCAGTAGAAGATTTAATCAGGAGTCTATCATGCAGTGAGAAAAATGCCTTTCATTCTCTTTTCATTTATTTGAAATGACTTAGTAATTCAGGAATCTCTTATTGGGGTCATTACTTTGATTTTTTAACTTAGCAATGTAACTCTTGAAATACTTTATGTAAATGATTTTCTTCAAGGTGTACTGTGTTTAAAAAGCTATCAATCAGTTGAAAATTGTTTTAAATTTATTTCACTTTAGAGCCATGATCTGCCAGAAAGAAATGGAGATAGAACAGAAATTTGTACAGCAAGGGTCGTAATCTACCATCCAGTGTTAACAGATGCTCAGTGTTTTCTTCCTTTTTAGGAATCTTGAAGAATATGTTTATTTTAATTTGGTGATAGTAATTACACTGTCCACATTATAGTAATAACTTACATATCATTTTTTTCATCTCTGAAGGCATGAAAGTAAAAAGAAACTTATATAATATTAGAGAAAATACTCGGCAATTTTTTTCAAACCCATTACTTTTATAAAACACTTGAGATTTTATTTTTATTAGTGTAAGACACTTAAAGATGAGTAAGTAGCAAATAAACTTACTGATATAATTTAAGTTTATATTGCTTAGTTAATAAAATGAATAAAATCGTATCCTTTCCCAAGATTTTCCTTCATCATTCTTATTTTTTTATTGCAAGAGAAAATTGTTATAGTGTTCCCAGTCTTTTAGGAAATTATCTTTTGTGTTACTTTATCACTTTTTGTAGATGATGAGTTAAATTTTGTGGTTTTTGCCAAGGCAATCTTTCAGAAATTTTCTTTGGAAATGGTTTTATTTCCTATTTTGTTACTGAGTTTGTTACTGAGTTTGTATGTCTGGAAGGTTATTTCCTTTAACTTTTATTCATCTAAGAGGATTCTGGGATCTTATTGCAGATTTTACAGTCTGGTAAACACAAAATGTATTCTCATAGTGGCTCTGTTCTGTTCTCAGCAGTTCATTAAGTAGGCTTCCCTTGTATTAATACAGTGACTGACAGGAATATCACAACCCAGGCCTTTATGCGAGAGAGCAGCTCACAGCTTCTCTCCAGTTCTCCATGCTTTACAGTGATACGCCTCTCTTTGCATCTATATCCTGGTTGAATATGCAGCATGCTCTTCTTGATAATTTTTAGTACTAATACTGTGTAGGCCTTGACAGTTACCAACTAGGTTTAGGAACTAATCAAGGTCGAGATTTTTTGATGAACTTCTGTTTTAAAAGGGAATTTACACTTCACTAACTTTACTTGTTTGGACTATTAATGATTGTGTGTTTTAATAACAAAGTGTGTGTTTTAATAACAAATAGGCTTTCCTGGTTGTAAACTTCCTGGTTATAAGAGTTTGAGAGTCCACAGTCAGATGGCCTTACTGACATTCCTGAAGGACTCATTTATTTTCCTGCTTCTGGAGAATTCCTTATATTACTATAATAGAACTCAAAAATTACATGGAAGCTGTAACTAAGTTTCCTATTTTATCAGTAAAATTTGCCACCTGAAAATCATCAGAAATTTGTAAGAGGAATAAATAGAATACTAATATAATAAAATAATTTTCATACACATGATTTTATATAACATAACCATGACAAAAAATAAAAACAGTGGAAATTCTCTTCTGAATGATATTTAAGAAACGTGGAATTTATATTAAAATAGCTTGTTAACTTCTGAGAAAAGTGGATCCATTTGAAGGATATCTATTAATCATCATGACTTCCTTTTTCTATCATATGTTAATGCTGTGTTAATATGTTGTCAAATTGCTGCTTAGCTAGGGGCAGAAGCAGTTACTCATTTGGTGTTGTAATATGAATTCCAGTGAAGAAAATGATTTGAAATATCTCCTCTTTGCACATTCCTTCCTTCCTTGCCAGTAAAGTGCTTTTTGTTACTAGTCAAGTCAAGGATTTGGGTTCAGACTGCATTAGACAATTTAATTTCTTTCCAGTGCCAAAAGTGCCTGTCGCTGCCCTGGCCTGTTCCTCCAATTTTTTTTTTTTTTTTGCTTTGGAACCCATGGAAAGATCAATGTGGCTACCGTAGTGCAAACTCATGTCCTTTCTGAAGGAAAAATTTTAAGTTTATTCTCTGTGCTTTGTTATATTTACATAGGGGCAGTTAAAACATAGAACCCTTAATTTAAAAAAAATAAGCTTTGGACACATGTTAATAAAATAAAGTAAAGGAAACCTGATATATCTGCCTACAAAAACAGAATGATTGTTAAAGTAACCTCAGCTCCCTCTTAACTACATCAAAGACCGAATGAAGTTAAAATTTGAATAGTTTCATATTATCTTGTATGAAACTTTTACAAATGTCAGTTTTTGTAGATAATACATGATTTTACCTAAAAAAGCATACACTGCCACAGTAGCTCATTGTGAACTACAATATCTACCGATGTTTCGTTTGTAGTTATCAACTGAATATAAACCTGTTTTGAACATCGTGTTCCATGATGTGAATTTTGCAGCCTTTCTTGAGGGCTGCGGTTTGTTTTTTGTGCCATTCTTTTCCTCCGTGGACTTGAGCCGGGTGTGTGCGTATGGAGTGATGGAGCTGGGTTGCTAGGCAGAGTTCTTCCAGGTAGCTCATGCTGGGCTTTGTGTCTGTCATTGTCCCACTTTCATGTTTCAATGAGGATGGAAATGATTTGAGACAGAATATCGTTGGGAATAGGCTCACAGTTAAGTGCCCCGGTCTCCTGCTTCTCCACTGAGTCATCACCAGTGCCTCTGAACAGCACCAGTAGTATTCTTAGCACGCAAGACAGCGGGAATAACACTGAAATAGCAGAGATCGAAACCTGTGTTGCTAGAGAAGTCTGTGCTTGTTACTGTATATGACCTTTCTGGTCTTCCACCTTTGAATATGTGCCTGTGTGTCTGTGATGCTATGGAGGGCTCAGTGCTACCATAAAAAGTGCCAGGGAGAAGGCAGGAAAGGTTGGAAACAAAAGGAACAGTTGGTGACGTGATTAGATTAGATTTTTTTTCCCAGTGTTCCACAGAATTACATCAGACTGGGGACTTCAACACCTTGTGTACTGAAAAAAAAATCAAAGAGTTATTCAAGTTTTTCAATCGCAAAATTTAAGAAAGGAATAAAAAACATAAGACACTTTTCGTGACAATTCCATGTTAGCATGACAGCTCTATGAAAGAAACAGAGTGGTCCCAAATAGCCTGCTTTCATAAAGATAAGGTATCATGTTGAATCTTAATAGTTGACAAAAACAACTGATCCTTTGCGTTCTCACAGGCAGTTTTTGACTGCATGGATGTGTAAATTAACAAGACCTTGCAGTTGAAGTACTGTGTGTTTATTAGGCTTTTCAAGATGTCTGCCAGGCTGCGGAACCTCAGAGGGGGACGGTGGGGCGGGAGGCCGATCTGCTCAGCATTTCTCTGTAAATGCTCCTCTCATGATATGCCCGAAAACCTTCAATATTATAATAATGCTAATAAAAATGGAAAACTCTGAGTTCTTTACAGATGCATAAAGAAGTGTAATTTCTCTGTGACCTGAATAACTCTTCGAACGGCTGCTCTGGCCCTTTGAAAGAAGGCGGCTCAACTGTACTGCTTTGTGTTCCTTTGAACATCTCGCTATCTGACTATTTTAAGGATGGAAATAATAGAAGAGAATTTAGCTCGGGGTTAGACCTGACGGGCAGGTGGGATTCCCTTCCACATACACACAGACCCTGCAGTTTTCCCCTTCCCATTGGGTTGCACAGTGCTATCTAGCTTACGTTCTTAAATGAGAGGTGATCTTGTTGATGAATAAAATTAAATGATAATACAATTTTTTCACTTATTCAGACTCTTCCACCTTCTTCTGGTTTTGTCCCTTTGAGAATCGTAAATTGGATTTGTTATCTCGACCTTTCAAGAGGCACTGTTCAGTCCTCTTATTTCTTTGGGCTGTGGCAGGGGCACGGGTGGCTGGAGGAGGGCAAAGGAGAAGGATTGTGTATTTAGAGGCCTGTGGCCTTGGGAAGCAGAGCAGGTGCCTCGCAGGTACATCTGGGGAAAAACAATTCCAACAGTGACCGCTCTTTGTGCCTAACACTATCTGCAAGGGGCGGGTGGACACACGGTGAGGTATCTGCAATAGTATGAGCTCCAGTTCCTGGGTCGGCTCTGGGGTGATTTTGCTTCCCTGTTTTGCATGGATCAGCACTGGGGGTGCTTGCTACGTTTTAAGCTTTCTTTTGCTCAGGAATTATTTTTCTCATTTTGACGTGGATCTATCACTCCTGCCATCAGGGTTAATAACCCGGGGAGAAAGATCAAAGGTCAGAGGAGGGCAGCCAGGTTTGACATGGTCTAGAGTTTTAAATGTAATTTTAGTAATGACAGATTTGGTTTGTTGCTTATGTGAATAGAATTTTTTGACAGTAAATTTTCATTGTTTTTGTTCCATTGTTTGAGATTGAATGCTGGGGTGAAATCTATCCCACGTCATGCACAGTAACGACCAAACACATTTTATGAGACAGAGAGGACACCCTTTTAATTATACTGTGTAATTTTATTTGGTCTTCTTCCAACTTCTTTCACATTTAATTTAACAGCCACTTGATTATTTAAGATTTTTCCTTATATAAATTATTATAGCTGCACATAGATGTGTATGGAATATATAAAATCCATATTTTGCAGGAAGAAATACTAACTCTCAGAATTCAATGAATAAGAGACCAGGAACTTTTATAGTACCCCACTCATTTAACATAATGCAATTAGAAAGCAGTATTTAGAGTGAAATTAAAAAGCTTAGAGCCCTTCCCATTCTAGTAAAGTGTTCTGTTGACTAGGAATTTGAACAACCACAGATACTGATCATTTCTAATAAGCTAGGACCCCAAGTCCCAAACCGACTTACTGAGGACCATCATTAGTGGCCTTGTGGGATAAGGGGCAAAGGTGGTGACCATGTGCTTTGGTGTAGCTTTATAGGAGAGCCAGCTGTGGAACCGTGGCCAGGTCTTGTTGGCAGGGAGTGGAGCATAGGCACGAGGTTGTTCTTGCCTTGTGCCTCCATTCCAACATGGGACTTCTGGGGTCGTGTCTCTCTGACATTGTGTCATGCAAAGTACAAAAAGAATAGTTTGCAATGAGCATATAGGTGAGATTAAGGAAGATAGCATTGGAACCCCAGCCTGTGTGAGGGAGGGGGAAGTGAGGGTTTGAGCGGCGTATTCCTACAGTAGAAAAGGCTTCACATCCTAAAGTTGTGTATGCGGCTGTGAGGCCCAGCATGAGAATCTGGCTTCATTTGGCTGTCTTGATGACTAGATCAAGTCTCCTAATACCCTCAGGAGAGGGTAGGATATGATTTGCTGAATGGGTTTAGAACAAGTGGAGCCATCTGGAGACTGAACTGAGGAGCAGGCATTCCAAGTGGCAAACAAGACACCTGGGGGCCAAATTTGCCATTTAGTTTTTGGAGCCTTTGCTTTAAGGAGAGTCACATGATTCTGTAAAAGTACAACTCATGCTTCAGAATTAACTGCAGCCCAGTGATGAAATGTTGCAAGCCAACTCTCTTTAGAGAAGAGCTAGTAGATATGCATTCGTCCTGATGCGGCTGAATGTCGTTTTCTTCTTTGGTGCTGAATTTTAAAAACGCTGAAATTTGTGAGCAGATGGAGAGTAGATTGCTTGGACTACCAGGCTCTGAGGGCTTATCTGCATTTTATTGTGAAGGTGGCAGCTCTGGGAGTGTGTGAGGGAAGAAAGGGAGGGGAGGAGATGCTGAGGAGTGTAATAGATTTGTCTGTCCAGCTCTTTTTACAGATGTGGGTCCTGCACCCTAAGTGAGGTGAGGCCTTTTTCAATGCTGAACATTTATTTGTTTTTTACTTTCTTTTTTTTCCTGTGGTCACTTACTATTCTCTCCTGCCCCCATAAATTTTGGGTTGAACTTTTCTGAGAGTTGAAGAAGAAAAAGAAAACAAATTTTTACCTAAGACATGTAAGTTTAACTATCAGACATCGTAGTCCATGTCACGATGAGTATTGATGTAAAGGCAGAAAACAGATTGTTTTTCATCATCTGTAATGTACACTGAAAAGTAAAACCTGAAATTTTGGGGGGAAAAAGGTTTTGAAAGTTTGTGCATTAAATGGCTAGAAAGTAAAATAGATCGTGTTTAACAGTTTTCTTAAGGTATTGATTCACTGGGCTCAAACTGCAAATGTTTGGAGAAAGTGAAGAGATGGGTGCTGTGCCCTCTGGCAAAGGCAGAGTGTCAGCCCCTCCCTGAGCAAGTGTGGGTGGCTCTGCCTCCACCTGGGGTGGGAGAGGATCACAGACGCCTCCCACTTTTTATCCTCATGTGTTGAAATATTATTAGTCAGGAAAATCTGGTTATGAAATACTTTTATTTGTATTTCAGGATATGAACTCCACATTGGTTTTCACTGCACTTGGAAGATTTTAGCATTTGAAGCACAACTTTAAAACAAACAAGATGACTATATTTATGATTTTGTTTCATTTGGGTATCTATTTCATATATATAAATATGTATATGTGATCTTTTTACCTTTGAGAAATGTTGGATAGAGAAACAAAGAAACTCAATCCATTTAAGAGAAAATAGATTTATGTGAGAAGGGGCAAGAAATATTTAAATAAAAAAGTGACAGTGGAGAGAAAAAAAAATAGGACTATTTCCAGCATCAGCAAACTTCAGAAGAAACCATTTCCTATTCACAAAGGGTATATTTAAAGAATGTTGTAGTGTGTTATTCCCGTAGAAGAGGAAAGGATGGAAACTAATATTTATAGAGTGCCTACTACTTCTGTGATGTTATTTGGTAGTCCTATGAGGCAGGAGTTATCTCAATTTTATAAAAAAGGAAATTGAAATTTTGAAAATGTCATGTAACTTGCCAAAGGCATACACCCAGTATTAGTTTCAAGTGGAAATTCTGTCACACCACATTAGTACCTGGGGTGTGTGTGTGTGTATCTATGATGGGGGAGAGTAGCAGGAACTTAAGCACCAGAACATTAAAACAAAGCAAGACAGGTAGATAGATGGGAGGAGGAACTGCTTACCTTTGACAATTAAGTGAGACCATTAACTCAATCACCCAGTTAGAGGAGAGGAGCTATTTTAAGCCTGAAATCCAGTACTGTTCTTTTACTCTGTATTAAAACTTTTGGGGAAAAGAAATCATCTGAGCCAGATAAAATCAGTTTTGTTGTTCCTTTTGTTACGAGTTATAATACCAGAGTTTGGGATAGGACTTTCCTAAGATGTAAATAAAAAGTGGCTTCATTGCTTTAGGTATTTGCAACTGCTGCTTGAGCTCACGGAGCTGTTAGAGGTCCTGTGTGTGATCAGCCGCAGGGGTTCCAGAGAGCTTGCTTGTCCTGCTGCCTTGACTTGGTGCGTGGATACATAAGTGTAGTCTCCTGCGCTGTCTCTGTTCTGATCACCTTCTCACCTTGGAGTGACCTGAATGATATTATAGCGGAAACAGGAGTTTTATTAAAATAGGAGTGATACTCCATCCCCTAGAAAACCATTTTATTCAGTGCCAAGAGAAATAGAAATACTTCCCTTCCCCCGCTTCCTCTCACTGCTCCGTATTGGCTTTACAAGGAGGGAAGAAAGCCCCTTATTGAGGACAATATTGAAGGGAAGAGAGGTCAGGGCAGGCAGGGGAAAGGGAGGCTCTTATAAGAACAATACATTCTCTGTGTTATTTAAAATAGTATGTGACTTTAATTCTTAGTTAAAGCTCAAAGTCAAAGCCTCTTGAAATATGTATAGATCAGCAGAACCAATTTTGCCCCCAAGAAAGGAGAAAGGTGCTGGCAGTTAGCCATCTTGAAAACTTAGGTTGGAAGTTTGAAGGTGGAATTGCTGAGGGGAGGAGGGAGGGTGAGGGCAAAGGTCGCCACGGCAACAGGATGTACCATTTGCAGGCTGGTAGGTCAGCCTTAAATCTCTGGTGAGCTTGAGTTTATTGCTCCTGCAGGTCTGTCTCAGTTATCAGTTATCATGACTGCTATCTGTTAACACTGCAATTCTCTGCCCTATTAGTGTATTTAGATAAAAGAGAACTTTAAAAATTTATCAAATAAAGGTTTACAGTAGTTTACCTCATTCTTCTGGCAGGTAACTTTGTCTCTAACATGCTGAGTTATGTGCAGTTCAGAGAGCGGACCCTCACCTCTGGGTCATACATATACTTTCCTTCCTATTACCCAGAAGAGGTTTTAGGGGGGAAGGAGAAGAATATAAACACAGAAACCACATCCTCACAGCTGCCTCTAGTTAGCTCTGCCCCCCACCCCCACCTTTGAAATCTTACAGCAGCACCTAATTTGTCCCACATGGCTTTCCTCCCAATGGAGCCACTGTCCCATCTCTGCTACCCTATTTGATTGAAAGCAAACAGTTAGAAAGAATTAACTAGTTTAGGTCACTGTCCTTATGCTGCTGGTTTGCAGGTACCTGTGACTAGGAAGGAGATAACCATTTGTAGATAATGAGAGACTTAGTAGAAAATCTGAGTCTATTTGGATGCTAGTGCACATATCAAAATACCCAAATAAATGAGACTGTCAGCCACCGAGTGGGTTGCTGTGATTTGAATAGGTGAGTAGCTGAATAGCTGACACAGTGGGCATAGCCCAGTCATCCAGGGGGCTTAGGAGTTTCACACACACTCAACCCCTTTCACTTTCATTCTGTCTCTACTTTAATAAGCCTGAGAATATACATAGCACAAATATGTGTTCCAACATGTCTCCATGGGATGTGAGTTGCAACTTGCCCAATAATGTTCATTTTTTAAAGTTCTAATTTTTTCTTTTATGTGTTACTCATATGTCCATTCCCTCTCCCATTTTTTAATATACTGAAGCCAAAAAGAGATGTTTTTAGGGCAGACAAAATATTGAATGGAGTTATTTTCTTTACTGATACTGGAGTTCTGTTTTCTCCTTCTAGCTTCAGTTTATTTCTTATTGCTGCTGAGAAGTAAGACATGAAATCCACTTAGCCAATGTCCTTTGCTTGTGTGTTCTTCTTTTTTTTTTTAAGGAAGCTGGTTTAGTTTAAACAAACAAACAAACAAACAAACATAGTATTGTTGACAGGGAACAACCATTCTCTTATAAATGCTTAGCTCTCAACTAAGCATTCAAGATTTATTGATTATCTGGATTTTATTGCGTTTACCTGCAATATTGTATTGGTTCATGTCCTCTAAGATTTTGGAAATGTGTTCCCTTCACCTTGAGAATGGAGTACCTGAATTAGACCTTGCAAAATCACCTTGTTCTGACCATTCTGCTAAAGAACTGATATTCTTTTTGTACTGTAAGAAATAAGCCCATCACAGCTTGCTTTAAAAGGTCATTGTCTCTTGCAAAGTAGATTAGCTCACTTTGTTCTATGAGCAGGAACCATGCTGCAGCCCTGTAAAACTATACATATAAAGTAAATTTCTGCAATCACTTTAGCTTGCTCTTGTAAAAGAAATTTCATGCTTACCAGTTTTCACTTGCTAACATAAGTCACAACTCCACGGATAGAGTGGCAGGATGGATGAAAATAGTGTTGATAGTGTGCTTCTATTTCTAACATTTCTTGGCTTTTAATAAATGCAGTTTACCAACCATGGGAAACATGTATAAAAATACTGATGACAAATTTGGTGACTTAGTATTTTTGATATCTTTGACGCTGGTAGTTAGTAGGTGAGCAATAGTAGTAATCAAACTTATATTTTATAAAATCAAATGACAAAAATGGAACCTTTCCTTTGGTTCAGGTATGTCGTTCAGAATGAGAGCTCTGTTCTCCTGAGGTATGGTCTGTTAATCTCTGATAACATATAAACCCTCATGTATCAGAGACAGTGATTTTCCTATCACTTAGGAAAGCCTCTGAATTTATATGACTTGGTAAACCATGCCATGGCATATTTTGAAGAACTATAATTAATTCTGTTTATTCTTCCTTTTCTAAGCTAAGACTAAATGGGGGAAAATTACATTGAAAGGGACAGTGACTCTGGTACATCTTAAAGTGTAACTTTCTTTACAGTAACAAATTCATCTAGAGTGTCCAGGAAGGAGAAATTCTGCTTAAATCTGCTTAATCCTTTAAACAATGAAATAGTTATAACTGCTTTTGTTGCAAATGGTTCTAAAATGTCACAGTCATTACAAGACGTGGTCTGGTAGAGTATGGTGAGTTTTCTCAATGAACTAGGACCCTCATTAAGAACACCAATTATTGAACTCGTTGGAAATTCTGGAATGCACTTGGGAGCCTTTGAATTATGTAGGTGTAGCCTGACTTTTTAAAATGATTTTTCCCAGATGGCTGGCTCTCCTGCCTCTTGCCAATATCTGGGACTTTTTATTCCTGAAAACCATAACCTCTAATCACCATGCTCTTCTAATTAGTATTTTTTCTTTCTTCTTGCTCCCTTATGACAAGTTCCATTCTCCTCTGCCACTTTTAGTCACTATTGGGAGCCTGCTTTGATATCCAAGCTCCTGTATGGGTTTTTCTTTCCTTCTGTTTTGGTAACCTAGAAGAAGTTTGAGATTTCTGGTTAAATCTAGGTAAGTTATGTGACTTAACTACATGGCAATACTTGTCATTCTCCTCTGTCTATGAGGTGTTTAGTGGGGAAGACAGAACAGCAGAGTCTATGGCTATACTATTAAGTAAAATACATGGGCTTTGTAATTACTGTTTTCATTTTTTTAAGCATTTCTTTATTTTGTTTCTCATGTTCTGGATTTCTTAATTATTGACCAAAAACAAAGCTATCAAATCAACAAAAAAAGAAAAAAAAAAGCAATTTTATTTTTATTTCTAAAGGCAGATAAGAGGCTATAATTTCTTTCTTTGTGCTGTGAGCTCTGTGACTTTTTTCTTTTATGAAATGGCTATTTGTTGGGGCTATATATCCATATACATTAATAGGCTTGTTTAGGGCTAATGAATTTCCAAACTCTGCCTACTACCCCCTTAGCAATATTCAGAATTACAAATATTTTATAAATATCTGGATTTTAGATAATTTAGTGAAGTGTCTGTCCATTTTCCAAATTTAATTCCTGTATTAAAGGGAGACCATTGAAAAGGGCTATTTATTGAATATGTTTTTGCTTTGAATTCCATTAATAATGTGCACATTTCCCAAGTGATCATAAATTACAATTCCTTCTTTGCCATATCTGTGAGTTTACATCTCTTTTCCAAGATTAGTATTAAATTTAGAGTAGTGCTTATTTTAGTATTTAGTGACTAAAGGAAAATTTAAGTACCTTCACTAAGACTAGAACAGAGAAAAATAATTGGTTCCTGGAAATCTGTCAGTTAGTCTATCCTAAGGCATAGGTTTTTGAGAAGACATCTTATGTGTTTAAAGGCTCTTCTGGCATGCTTATTCTATTGTCTTCATGAGTTCTTCTCATGCAGTCAAATTCATGGGTCTCTAATTTATCCCTATAACTTACCTGATTTTTATTTTGCTTCTACAAATATATTAACTAAAAATAAAAAGAGAAAACATGAGTCAAAGAACTTAAGAGCACCTGACACAATGTCTGTGTAGTAAGTGGTAGGTAGGCTGATACTCTTAGGAAGTGTTTTTAATGTCAGCATCAGGCATTTCTTGGTTTTGGGTCTTATTTTCTTTAAAAAGAAATGCATATGGTGTTAAAGCTTATTTTCTTGTTAAAAACTTGTTTTCTTTAAAAACGTAATCATTGGCTTATCTACCTTACCAGCTGAAAAAATTTTTCAGGTAATTTTGCAGTATTCTTGAAATTAAAAATTTCCTGACCTGGTTTGCTTTTGTATACTTGATTT
The DNA here is from genome assembly GCA_004027455.1 of Hydrochoerus hydrochaeris. NCBI lineage: Eukaryota > Metazoa > Chordata > Mammalia > Rodentia > Hydrochaeridae > Hydrochoerus > Hydrochoerus hydrochaeris. The sequence goes on along the minus strand of PVLA01006615.1, from coordinate 29,385 downwards.
ATTTGGGTTGTTCTGCTCCCACAGTGCTGAGAAGATGGTGCATCCCAAAGCAGGGATAAGTAGAGGCTCATAGTGGATCATCTCATGTTTCCTCAATGCTGTGTTTTGTGGTTCAGACAAAAGGCCCATTGTCATCACAGCCAGTAGGTGGTAGGGCTGAAATCCAGTGGGACTATGTGATGAGTTCTTTGCTTGCCAAGGGCCCAAAAGATTGTGGACAGCCAAGGGTCCCTTCCCTTGTGATGTAACGCAAATGGTCTTGTTTCTCATCATGTTATGAATGTCTTTCCCATAAAACAATTATGATATCTATAGAATTTGTTAGCCTTATATTTTCTAAGCTAAAGATTTCTATAATTTCTATATGCTAAGTATAAAGACTTCTTACTTTAATATCACTTTCACCACATTTGAAGGTATTAAGAACTTGGACATCACTTTTCTTAGCTTTCATTACTCTAGATAAACTTTTTCTAAAATTTGTCAGTCTTCTAGTCCTCTCCTTGGTGTGGTCAATATAGTTTTCTTCTTTGGATGGTCTTCAGGTCTTCAAGGAGTAGAATTCAGATTTAAGATAGGAATGCCAGGTGCAAAGAGACTTACTATTTCTGTTTAAGAATGGAAATATTTTCTAATAACTTCCTGATTACTCTTCAGTTTCTTGTTGGCATTTGGGCAACCACAGTACATCAGGCTTTAATCTTTAGTGAATAGTCATCAGTGGCCAGCAGTTCCTCTTCCTGGGTTGTAACTGTCATTTTGTAGCCCACTGATCATTCTCCAAGTGTAATTTATATTCATTTCTCTTAAATGCATGCCATTACAGTTGCCCACATTTCAGCTTCTGTGCCACTGTTCTGTCTACTCACATAGCCCTGTGAAACCTTGCTGTAATTCATCTCTCGTCAACTTGGCATTCATTTGCTTTTTTGTCACCTTCAAACCTTGGCTCACATTCACTTCCTCTGGGAAGTAGTCCATGATTAACCCCGACTGGCACTGATCACTCATATTTGACATTCAGATGAGATCAGAGGAACTTCAGTATCCAACTTCTGCCATCCTGGGTTTAGTTGCAATGATCATTTCTTGGGTTTGTCTGCTTAGTATGCCTTCTCACTGAGTTTGAAGGTATTCATGAGGTTCAAGAGCGTCCTGATAGGAAGCTGCTACCTTGGACTACAGCAGATACTTCCAGGTTTTTCCAAGAGCATTCTTATCACTGCTATCTACAAGGCCCATTCTTGGAGATTAATTTCTAAAAATGAAAGCTCTCATAAGAGTCTTTATAGCAATGTCACTACTGTAAGATTTCCCTGGAAACATACTTTGGCAATTACTCTTTTTTCCTCATCAATTCTCTGAAGTTCTGTCAAGTACTCTATAGGTAGCTACTTTTCATAAAATGTTTGATGAATCTTTCTAGGCTGTAGTGATATTTATGTTTGCTATAAGCAAAAGTTTTCCATAAATTTCTAGTTGACTACAGATCTATTTCACTTTATTTTTCAATATTAATACATTCAGAAGGTCCATAATGAACATGATTTAAAAAGATATATGTTGAGAAGTGTTTGTATCCTTGTCTTCATTGCACTGTTTCTGACTTTTCTTTAAAGGGAACCAATTTTATTAGCTCTTTGAGGATTCTATTTTTTGTGCAAGCATACACAAATACATATTTTTTAAAATCCCTACTTTCATACTCAGAGCCTAATATAGTTGGGGAATATTTATGTCTTCTGTTTGATACCCTGCTTTTCAAGCTGGAGATCTTTCCATATCAGCTTTGGAGAGCTGCCTCATTTCTCTTCACGACTTCGTGTTATCATATTGTGTGGACATATTGCAGTATATTTAGGTGATTGCTGGTAATGGACTGTTGGGTTGTTTCATTATTTTGTTATATAAACAGTGCTGCAATGGATAACCTTGCACATATACGTCATTTCAGTTATAAGCTTTCTGATCATCTGATCCGTGGCCTGTGTCCTTACATCCCTCTTAGGCCACAGGAAAATGGACTACGCGTGTTTTTACCTCCTTTAATACATCCACAGTGATTTCCTAACTAGGAAAGCAGTGCCTTGAACTTCAGGAATGTCCTCAGTCCAGACCTCTTTTTGCCTCCCTTAAGTCTTAATCCTGATCTTTTGGGCCACCTCTAACTCAGCAAATGAGCTAAAGTGAAGGAATATAATTCAGAAGAAATGTTCCATAGTTAGGTGTGAAGAGTTAAACTTCACAGAGTTTTGCCATTCAGTGCAATATTAACATTTCAATTAGGTTTGTGGTTATTTAGATAAAAAGCAAGTTTATAATGAGATTAATAGAGAAGTTTAATATAAATGCATATTTAACATATTTGTGACATAGTATACTGGACAAGGTTTGTACTTCTGATTCTGAATTCTGGCTATCATAGAACCATCTATATTTTGATTTGTATTTATATTCAGAAGTTGCTTTGTGGCTACTTTTACAATCCATACCCTCTCAAAGGAAAGGCAATAAACTTTTCAAGTGAATAATTCTGTTTTATTTTCCAGTCTTTCTTTTTCTTTTATATTTTTCATCACATCTGGTTTTGCAGTCTGTGGCCCAGTGTGAACTGTGGTTTTTCTATATTTAAGCATAACTAGTTTTTTCCTAGAATTTAATTTCTTCCATTCATAGTTCAATTCAGTTTATTCCGTATTGTCTCTCTCCTATTTATTTTTCCATTCAGTATGAACTAATTCTTATGCATATGGTGTTAAAAATAACAGAGAATCCAGAGTAGGACTTCAATAGGGACACTTATTTGACTCCTCTGATTTTTCATCTGTAAAATGTGAATAACAACACTGTCTTCCTCTCCCTGTCAGAAGGAGGTAATGATGAGGCATGGGAAGTGCCCAGCATGGTGTCTGACATGTGGCGGGTACTGGATAAATAGATGTTCGCCATTATCTCCAACATATATTACTTTATGTATTTCTTTTGTCTTTGAGGATTTTTAAGGGTTTTTGTAAATGGCCACATAAATTATGTAAGTGATCTTTGATGATCTTCTCATTCAAAAACAGAAAAATTACTTAGAGGTTTTGTTACAGATCTATGTTAGCATGCTTACATATAATTGCTTATTCTCTGGTTTATTTAATAGTTCTCCGTTTTTCTGGCAGTTCATTAGGAATTCTGTGAGGATACCTCTATCAGCACATTATCAGCAGCTGAAGAATTTTCAGTTTTCTCCTCACTCAGTGCTTGTAAAAATTGAATATATATCGCTTCCCTTTTATCATCTTGAAAATCTCTGGTTCATGGTCTGTTGAAATTCATCTTGTTATAGTCAAAATGCATCTCCTGGAAGCAGCAACAATACACAAGGCTTGAGTACAGTTAATTCTCGGTGCTTTTGTTTCGATTCTTTTTCTACACTTTTTACTGGGAGATATTTTGTTTTAATCTTATCTTTCCCTTTTTTTCTAGCCAAGTTTTTTGTTTGCAAAAAGTAATATTTTTCCAAGCTATATTCTGTGTGATACAATATGGCCACGATTCAAGATGTTCTTCAGCTTTTGCATCCCAGCTACTAATTCAGTGCTTTGAAAAAACGAGCTGATGTTTATGGTGGTGGGTCAGTGCCAGTGGAAGGAAATAATTTTGTGCAAGATGAATCCATTTCCAAGTAATGTTGGCTGAGTAAAAGCTTACATTGGAATTTGTTAGGTTGTTTGATAGAAACCAAATTTGACCAAGAGGAGCAGTGTATGTTATCTGTCTTTGCCTACTCGTGTATACCTTATTATGGTATGTATGTATGTATGCATATATGATTTATTTTCACTTTGCTGGTTAATTTTAGTCCTTTAAAAAGGATTAAAATTACAGTTTGCATTCTCCTTCCTGAATTCTTTTTTTGGTGGCTCTTTTTAAAAAATATTTCTAATCCAATTTTAAAATGATGAGCTGTTTTTTAAAATATATTTTATGTGCGTGACTGTTTAACTGCATTCTCATTCAATCATTGCAAAATTCTGAAAGAAGTGTGATTAACCCCAATGTACAGGAAAAGAAGTAAACACAGAGAAGTTAAGTGATTTGCTCAAGACCACACAGTCATTATTAGGTATCAGAGTTAGATGTTGGCTCTTAAAGTCCTAGGATTGTGATTTAACTTATTCAAGTTTTTATTGAATTTCTATTCTATTCAGTGAAGTAATAGTGAGATTTCACTTCAGGGCTGTCACTTTTTGTTGATTCTCTTGAAGTATAAAATCTCAGTGGCAACAAAAATGAAACCATCTGCGTTTTCTCCTTCTATAGTTTGGACAAGAGAGGGTGGAGAAGTATTATTAAGATCTGTTAATTCCATATATCTTCCATTGCTGAGAGACAAGGACATTTCAATTTTCTAAGCTAATTTACTTTCAGACATTTCAAGAACAAATATAAACCTGAGTTCTTTTCCAAAATTTTAAAATTATTAGTGAAAGTTACTTTTTTTTTTTCTTTTAAAGAGACTGTTGCTTTTAGTTTCTATTAAAAAAAAACTAGCACTTCCCTGCTGGGAGAGATGACTACAAACCCAGCACTCTGAGAGGCAAAGAGGATCACAAGTTGAAGTGCAGCCTAGGCAATTTAGCAAAATAGTGACACCCTATTTCAAAATAAAAAATGAAAAATGGCTGGAGTTGCAGCTCAGTGCAGTGGCCCTAGATTAAAGCCCTATTACTGCAAAACAAACAAAGCAAAACAACCAAACTCTCCCTCTTCACCCACAAAAAACTTAGCAGACTGCAGCAGGAAGATCCTGAGTTCGAGGCAATCAGAGGTACACAGTAACACATTGCATGAATGAATGAATGAATGAATGAATGAGGCGATGGAGGAGAAGGTGGAGAAAGAAGATAAGCAGGACCATAATCCTTAGTGCAGCATTAATCATAATACTCAAGAGGTAAAAACAACCTAGTGGTTAAAGAAAATGTGGCATAAATACACATGGAATATGATTAAACTTTAAAAAAAGGAAAAAATTTTGTCATACACTATACGTGGATGAACTTTGAAGACATTAGTTATAAAAAGACAGTGAATGAACCCTCATCTAAGGGATATCTAAATCTTCACGCATGAGAACGTCCTTTTGTAGAGAGCTTGGGAGGGGGAGCGAGGTGAAGGTAGAGAGTTTCAATTTTACAAGATGAAAAATCTCTAGAGATTTGTTGCACAGCAATGTGCATATTGTTAACACTATTGTATGCTACACTTAATATACTTAATAATGGTTAAAATGGTACATTTTATATTGTTTTTGACACAATAAAAATTAAATTAAATTTTCTACTAGCATAATACCTTTAAGTGCCATTTTAGCTATACTGCTTACCCTAGAATTTTATTTTTCAGTCATGTTTTGATAAATACTACTAGAAAAACCAAAAGATTATTTTCCTAGATAACTTAAGAAAAGTAAGTATTTGGAGTCTGGATTATCACTTCCCAACAATGTTGCTCTTTTTGCTTATACCTTTGAATGTAAATGTTCTTTTTTACTTTTTTACTTTTTAAAGTTTGCATATCACTTTATCTCCATGTATAGTATTTATTGAGTATTGTGTGGTAGACACTTTAAAGAATGTGTTTTACCCTGTTTTAGAAATGAGGATTTGTGGATCAGAAGGTTTAATCAACTTACCCTTGGCACACAGCTGACAGGGAAAATTCTGAATCTGTCTGATTCTGAGTCTTGTGCGTTTACTCCTTGGATGTAGTGTGGATCCTAAGGACAGTGGATGTTCCCCCTGGCATTGTGTGGGCACTACTCAAATGAGAATCCTTTTCTAAATAAGTTTTATGACTTTAGAGTAATTATAAAGTTGAATTCATAGTAAATTAATTATCTCTTTCTTTTTCCTAGCTTCCCCAAATGAGTTATTACTTCTTTTTCTATGAAGAATATTTATTAAATAACGAATTTCAAAGAGTACATGATGATATATAACAACTGACTTCATGTTAATGGTATATTTAAACTTTATAGGATAGGGCAAAGTGATTTTAATTATTGGGGCTTGGTACAGGCTTATATCAAACACATCTGTTTCATAATGAGCCCCCACTCTTATAGTGAGTCTTGCCTTTATTGAATTGTACAGAGACATTCCTTTGTAAAGTGTGAGTGACTTTTTCTCCTCTTAGGAAGACAGATTAATAATATTTCACTATTAATTAGGTTCCATCTGCTCATCCTGCCTTCCTTTCTAAAGGTTATACTTATTACCATATTCACAAACCAACCCAACTGTGTAATCGAAGTTAAAAAAAAAAAAGATTTAAACTGAAGTTTTAATTTTGGTTTTTATGATATTTTTTTGGCTACTAAAGAGGGGGACCAATGACTCCACTTCCTCCTTCTTCCATATTTTCTTTGATTCCATTTTCTTTTTTCTTGAAATCCAGCCATATGCCACAAATACCCCAAATCAAACTATCTGATATGAGATACGGTAATAAAAGAAGGGGCACACCCACTCAGCCACCCTTCTGGGCCCTTCTGGCAGAAGTCTGCTTCAGTATCCAGGTCACGAAAATGAACAATGGAGCCATGCAAAGGCCTAAATGCCCTCTGTATTTGGGAATAGTGATTTGCATTTCATTCTTTTGTGTTCTTCCAAATTGAAGTGGCACACCTCAGTGTCCCCAGCCTCAGACAGAGGCTGCCTTTGCCCCGGCCTGGAGGGCAGATCTGGGGAATACTCTGGGAGGGAGGAGGATGAGAAAATGGTTGGAAGAAAGCAGGCCCTGACTTCGTAGCTAAAAATATGAAGAATTGAAGTCCCACACCACAAATTGAGTAAAATTTGATGATAGGGGATTACTGGAACATTTTATTAACTGGGGTTTTGCTTTAAAAAATTAACTTTCGAAAAAAAAGTTGCATCTCTAAGCTTATGTGTAAGGGTTTGGCTTGTGGATGGTGGTGATTACAGCAGTGGGCAGAGTTGTCCAAACCCCTTACTGTCACACCCTGCAGTGACCGGGCTCATTTTTTCCTCTCTCCTCCTCCCCTCCTGCCCTGTGCTTTAATGCTGGCTCCCTGCCTTCTTGTCTTCCTCTTTGTGTCCCAGTCCCTCTCGGTATTACCCTGAGATAACCCTTTTTTAACTCATCCCCAGCCTGGGGTAGCTATGGTGATTCATTTATTTGTAACATTATTTAGAAGGTGAGCAGAATAAGCGTGTGTGTATATATAATCATTTAACAAGCCATCTTACCTTCCAAATGTTCTTTGATACAGAACCTCACAGTTTTCAGTACTGTTACAGATGCTGGATTTTCAGTACAGATGAAACAAGTTGCATCAAGGAGGCAAATGCATCCTGGTATTATTTGAAACAAGGTGCTTTTTTTTTTCTGCTCAAGTTTAATTATTTGAAGAGCCAGTAATGAAAAGGAGAGGACAAACACATACCTTGCTTTGTCTTATCTTTTTCACTAATCAAATAATCATTTTATGAGAAGCAAATTTTCTCCAGTAGGCTAAATGTAATTCTAGTCTAGTAGCTTAAACAAAGGATTATAAATAACAGAAGGATTTTCAGGTAGAAAAAAGATGACAGCTGGGTCAGACGTGGTGAAGCGAGATCTGAGCTATCCTGGGAAATCTAGGGTAAGTTTGTAATGCTTTGGCAGAGGTGCTGGTGGGGTCTTTTTACAGTAACAATCCCGTCTTTTACTCTGCCTTTTTCTTTTGAGTAAGCATTTGCTTTCTGGCTGTTTCCTTTTTCACTTTAATCCATCTAGACCCGTGGTTCAACCCTGGCTGCATGTTTAGAGTCACCCTGGGTGAGGGTGATGCTAAGACCCTTTCTCCAGAGAGTCAGATTTAATTTGAGTCAGGTGAGGCCAGGGTATTGGTAGTTTTAAAAGCTCCCCAGGTGATTCTAATGTGCAGCCGGAGTTCAGGGACTGTGCTCCAGAGGTTTGAAGGCCTCTCACAAAACTGGGCATGTTTTAGGAGCCCTGAATAGGTTGCACTTTGATTTAGAAGCTGCGTAGCTTACTATCATAGGCTTGGCATTACCGGTCCCATTAGAGCATCAAAACGTTTGTCTGGGGAATCTCCTGTCTTTCCAGACAGAACAGATTTAGTGTCCTGGTGCACAGCCACGGAATGCCTTGGTGCCGAAGTCCATTCCTGTGCTGGGAAGGCACTGCCTCCTGGAAACAGTCTGGCCACGTTTTCACAGTCCCGGATGGATGATTGACAGCAAGGAGTGCGCATAGTGTCTACGCATCTGTGCCTGGTGTGTATCTTCTCCCAGCCATGGCTCGCTCAGCTGTTCTCAGAGACCTTTCAGAAACAGTGCTAATGTATGGCCACGTCCACGGACAACAAGGAATTACCCAGAAGCTGCTAACTAAGAGCGTAAATGGAGATCACATGCGCAGCCACTTCTGGGGGTCAGTTTCTCACATCCCTTTTTATGGTTCTCACTGGTGCTTTTGTGAAACATTAAATTTGACAGGTTTTACTTCATCAGAAAAATTAGACAAAAGAAGCTGGGCTTTTTCCTCTGTCCTTGATGGCTTATGAGATTGAATGCAACAGATTAAGTGGCAGAGGAGTCTGTGGTTCGTCATTTTGGAGATGATAAGAAGTGTGATAATTTAGTTCTCCCTGTCTTCTTGCATTGCAAGTAGTTGCCATGGGCGTTGATCTGGTCATGCTAAGAAGGTCTTATCCCAGCTCTGGGGTCTTACCCTTTTAAAGACCCTTCTCTGCAGCCCTTTAGTAGTGGCGTTTCTGTCTGGAACTCCCCTAACCCACATGAAGTAAGGACAGAACTCACTGAAAGAAAACATGTTGTTGGTCTGCCTCCTTTCTTGAGTGAGATCAAAGTTTGATTTATATATATATAAATTTTAAAATCTATTTAATTCATGTGTATAGTACAAAGTTTGATATCTATCTATCTATATATAGATATAGATATAGATATATACCGGGGATCAAACTCACAACCTTGGCTTGTGGGCAGGCGCTTATGCCACTGGGCTAAATCCCCAGCCCGAGGTCAACTTGTGGGATCAAAAGTTGAGAGTGGAATATGCCTAGAGTATTTAATGTATATTTATTCTACAAATAATTGTGTGATGGTGGGCTTAGCTTTACTCAAGAATAAGAGCTGTACTTGCACCCATCCATAGACTTCGTCTGATTTGTAGGTCAAGTGGATATTGTGATTTAGTGGAGATTGTACATTGATAAAATTGAAGTTTACTTTATACAAACTATTTAATGTTAGAAATCTATCTGAAAATATGCTTTAATACTTTTATAAAAGTGACAGGACAAACAATAGCTCCTTTGAAAAATAGACTGGAAGATATTTTGAGTTCACCTAATCTGATAGATTTTATTTGATTGGACCATTCATTTATCAGATCTTTATTAAGCACCTACTATGTGTTATATGTGTTGATCTATATGTCAAGAATCTCACAATCAGTTTGGTTCAAATCAGTGGCACAAATGAGTGAAGAATTTCAGGTGCTGTACAACCAATAGGGAGAGGTGGGAACTTTGGTCAGATCCCACCTCAAGGGGTGTCTTCTAATCAGCTTTATGCCTGGGCGTAAATATTAATAAGAACAGTGTTGCCAGATGTTACCACGTTTTTATGGGAAACTAACAATCTAAATTTTTAGGTCATCTGCTCACTGACTTTTAAGTGTTGGCTTGGGCTTAAAAAAATTCTGTACCAGCCTAGTAAAATATACATGTAGGCTGAGACCTTTTTGTGACCTTTGATCTCTGTAGCTCTGTTCCCTGCCCCTCCCGTCCCTACTCACCCTATCCCAAACACATGGAAACCATTTGACTAGTTACCTTATTTTAAAACTTTCCTTTAAAATATATTCTCAGCACTGAGAATTCCATGTTAAGTAATTAAAAATTATTGAAACAACAGATGGTAGTAAAATATATACAATGATAGCTTCATTTCACACATACACTCCCCTCTTGACCCACCCACACAACTGTTACAGTTTTTGCATTAAGAACCAAATGGGTTACAAGCATCTATGATTATTAGTGTGGAAAATGCCCATAAATATGAGCACATAAACTGTCCAAATGACTTAACGAGTTCTGGTAACATTATTTCTTGAAACAATTTCTGAAAGCAGTTGTGCTTCCAGTGAGCCTGGGTCAGCCTTATGTCTGTGGAATATGTGAGATTCTTGCCTTATGCATAGACCCCCTTTACCTTGAAGATAAAATCACCAGAGATCCCACATCACTGGCATCTGACACAGACGTGTAAAATAGCCTCTTGAGATGAAACTCATTGGGAAGCATTTGAGAATATCATTCTTCCTAACGTTAGACTACAGGAACAACCACTGCATGAGAGATGAGTTATGCCTTTTCTTTTAGCACATTTATAAGGTCTTGAAAGCTGTGTTTAGTATTTGAATCATTTATCCACTTATGTGCTCTGGCAAAAAGCACATTACTCTTGTTACTTTTGTTATACAGGAGAAGAATGCAGGATACAGGAGTAACACTTGTCTATCCAAGTCACTATCTCTAATTAGAGCCATGGAGAATAAATGGTTATATTCTGTAGTCCTATATAAATATTTGGTGGGATATGTATTCACACATGACAAGAGAATATAGCTATTAATTGTCAAGGAATGTCAAGCACTGAGAGAATTCTTTTTCCTAGCAGGATTTTAAGAGAAATTTTGAAGTTAAGAACTATAGGCAAGAAAAGCAAAACCCAAGTCATATAAATTGACAAATCTCAAGCACACAGATACTGTAGCATCTAAAACAGTTGTTTTTATTAAAACCCCCTTCTGTTCCTACAGCAACATCAGTAACCAAAGTAGAAGAAAGTAAACAAAGAATGTTGAAGGAAGTTCTCTTCTGGAACTTTTTAAAAAAGCAGATAAAATAAGAAGATAAAACAAGAAATGGGCAATAGAATTTTTTAAAAGCCTTTTTACTCCAAGTCTCATTGTGGAGCTACAGAGAAGCAAGTTAGCAGATGCTTCATTTACTAGTATTTTACCTCTGTGCAGAAAAATCTCCATGTATTTCCACTTCATTCCCCAGTTTGTAAATACTTACTGTGGCAAAGAGTATTTATTTGTCTTTACTGGTGCGTGCTTATCTGTATAGTCAATTTTTAGTTTTTTTAAAATCTATTTAATTCATGTGTATAGTACAAAGGTTCTTGATAGTGTCTTTTCCCTCCTACTTGTTTTGAGTCACTTTAAAAAAAAAGGAATAGAAAGAAGTCTCGGAATTAAACTAAAATGACTGCTTCTGTTTCTTTATACAGTTTTGGGCTTAGTCTATGACAAAGTAAAATCTGTTGTTTATGTTTAGGGTTTGTGGTTATCTTCATGCAGTCATCCTGCTTTCCCTTGTCAAGCATGAGGCAGTTGGCTTTACATAACTAAAGCCTATGCCCATCTGTGTAATTTCTCTTTGAGTTTATTGTGTTTGCTCCAAATTCTTTTTACTGTTGTGGGAAATGGCAGGTCTCTAGGTTTGATTTCCCTCTTACACTGCTACATACCTAGTAGGGGCTCAACTTAAACTGTCAGTAGTGGCAGTGCCAGGATATGTTGGAAATCTTTTTTAGAGCAAGTTGAGGGCCCTTGGTGCCTGTCTAGAAGCCAGAGTGGTGTGCAGGCTTTTCACTTCGCACTGCAGCCAGAGCACCTGTTCAGTGAGAGGAATCAGCTAAATTACTGGCGTAATTGATGTTTGTGCAAAACATAGAACATTTGTTTTTCTCTCCTTGTGGTTAATGCTCAGCCTGATAATTTAAATGAGTCTTTTCCCTCTCTCTTCCCATCTCTCTCTATATTCTATTACACTTGTTTTTTCCCCTTAGTTTTTGTCTCCTGGGCACTAACAGTTGCTAAATGCTTCTTATGGAGGCTAATATATTTAGGAAACAATTCCCATTCAAGATTGTAATGCCACCTGGCCTCTTTCTACAACTCAGGCAATGAAATGCAGATATGATACAGGTATCTTTCCCAAATTGAGTCATTTTAAAATGTATGCACATAATATGTAGTTTTTAATAATCTGTCTGATATGGAGCATAAACTAGTCTATAAACAGGATGGCCTGATGAAACTCACTTCCCTGTAAACATGGCTTGAGCGGAATCAGCCAATTTCAAGGCAGATTAGTGTCAGTGCAGGGAGACCAGGATAAATATGATGAACATCATTTAAAGAAAAGAAAAATTATGAGACGATCCTGTTCCAGCCTTTGAGTATACAATTGAGATGACTAGAAAGGACCTCCTAATTATGTATTATAAGTGAAGCAATATGTCAAGGGGCTTGGTCACTGTATTGTTTATTTATTTTTTTAAAAAAATTAAAAAAAATAAAATCTAGTTATTTTAAAGACTAATTCAGACCATGTAAACTGTAAGTAGAATTTAAACAATCTTCCAAGACAGTGAGTTGGTTTGTAAAATTTCTTGCCAACTGATACTTCTAAGTTAATGCTTGAGCCAAGGGAGAGAGTCATTGTCAGTTTTCTGTTTTGTCTTTGTACATGTTACGGCTTACGTAGCCTTCTCACTTTGCCAGTGGTGGTTGCTTTCTCTTGCAAGTTGGTTTGCAACCTGGTGTTTGGCGTTATAATGCCCGCAGTTACTACTTTAGTTGACTGTGGGTCCAGTCATCATCTCTTAGCATTTCTTTCTGCCTGGAGTGTTTTCCCAGTGATGGGAGTGGCAACTCCCAGGCATCATATTTTAAAACTATACGTGATGAGAACAAGGTGAAAAGTGATGACATTTGCAGAGCATGATCACTGGTATAGATACAATTTAAAGCATAAATGCTTGATTTTTATGTCTTTAGAAACCCCATATATTATTTCTGTCACATTTCCTTCCCCCCTTTCCCAGCATTCAAGTAGGTCAAGAAGTCTTCTGAGAGTCCTGAAATAACTTCCAGGTTTCTTTGGAGGCCAGGAAGCTTCCACTTTTACTACTTTCCTATTTTCCATCAAAAGAAGGAGGTGGTAAGTGTAGGAGGGCGAGAAGGGGAAGGAAGTGCATGATTTGCTTGTATATTATCATATGCACTATCTCATATATGGTCATTGGCTGGATGAGTTTTATATGCTATTGTGATTTAGAAAATTAATTCACATTTTCTTATTTTCATTTTTTTGAGATATAGGTGAAAGTAAATGTGACTTCTAATAGATTTGTATACCCATTTAGTGTGCATTGACTCATAGGTTTGGGAAGTTCCCATAAGAAATAATTTAGCTGATTCTTCTGTGTCCATATAAGATTGTCCTAGTCATACCTGGAAGGCAGTTGTTAACTCTTAAATTTACTTTTTCAGAGACAGAGACTTTGTAGTATTCTTTGGTAAGGCACTGATATGCTTAAAATTTAAAACTTCCAAGGACAAAATTATGTCTTTTAAACCTAAATGTCTCACTTAGCATATCCCATTTTGAGACAATATTCTTGGTTCCTTTATGAACAGATAAGCTTTTCTTTGTGGAGTAGAGGTACTGTATTCGTTTAAGATTGGTACATTTCCACAAATGCATGGGGAGCTATTTTCCCATTGACTTGAATCATAAAATGGAAAACCACATTTAAACCACTCCTAGAGTTTTAAGTCTACACATTAATGGATAATAATTATTTTGAGTAGCAGGTTAATAAAAACAGTCATCAGTAAGTGAAAGCTCTCTGGGGACATAACACAAGGTACATTCTCTTGGGACCAGATGTATGAGAAGAGCATTACTTCCTGCATTTTAACCCCCTATTCGTGGTTCTATATCCTCTCTCAATTGTATGTTATTAGCAGATTTATGAGGTCAGCTATTTCAGTTGTTTACTAAATAGCCCTAATTAGAGCTAGAGATGTGTTTGTTTATCATCTTTTGTTTAGTTCTTAATAGGAAAGGCCATCTTGCTTTTCCTGGCTTCTAGGTATGAGGTATCTTTAAAAACCATTACTGTGAGAAAAAAAAAATTACTGTGAGCAATTATTCCTATAATTGCAGATTTTTATATAGTGAGTTTTTATTTAGACACATTCTATTCTTAACTGAGCATGATTAAATAAAACAAAAATACCTGAATTTGAGCGATCTCATGAGACTACCAGAGAGTTGGGAAACAAAGGAAAACTTTGTAAACACAGTGTTTTTTCAGGCCAGTGGTAGGAGAAGCCATGTTTAAAAAAAGCTCCTTCTCTAGCACAGTTTGATGGGGATTTTGATGTCAGTCTGATTTTTCTCTTTGAGTGATCTGCTTTGCATGGTAGTCTTTATTTCAGCAGTTTTACTCACTGTGCTATCCAAAGCATTAAACATACCAGTGAACTAAACTGTCCCCAAAATGTAATTTCATTTTATACCATATAATATCTTTCACTGATTTATTACCATCCAGATGTTTTTATGTAACTTAACTTCTAACCACAGTTCTGAAATGTTTAGGGCTAATTTCTGCTATGGCACCCTCTCAACTTCTAATTTGTAAGGCAATTATCTTTTCCATATTTTGGCGTTGAGTTGATTTTAAAGGTTTCACTAATCCAATGAATCCTTTCCCCTTTCCCTTTTTAAAAATGGTTACTTTCACCTGTCTTGCATAATAGGAATATTTTCTGTTCTCATAGTTTGATTCATCCCAGGTTCATTGTGAAAACTGTTTCTTTATTTGCACTTCTCAGGTAAGAAATACGCTATACACAGGTTTCTCTATTTGTACACATGACCTAATATTTAGAATTTATCAGTGCCCTGACTTAGCTGTCATTGTGTTTTAGCAGAATTTATCTCTCTAGATCCCCAAACTGCTTTGTAGCTTGCCTTGGACTGGCTGCGGCTAATAGAAATGGGAAGAAATTCAGGGTATGAGTGAAAGCCCATTTCCCTTGATGTGGTACAATAGGAATGAGCCAGCTGCTGAGGTACCTGTGAGAAGGTTCTTGGTTTTTGTATTTTGTAAAAGTTAACTTAGAATTCCCATTCAGTAGCTCTGATTATAAGTGAGAAGTAGATAATTGTACCTACTCCCTATTGCTATGAATATTGCATGAAACTATTCCCACCCACATCCCCCAATCCTATCCTGCTTTCATCCACATCTAATGGTGAATGGAAGAAATTTATTCCCAGGGTAGATTTTCCTGTTATTTGTGGCCCATGGGGATTGCCTGGTGCAGTCATGATACTTACTGGTGCCATAGTATCAGCAATTTACGTTTGTTTTCTCCTGACCAGGGATGATTCTCCAACTGATTGCTTTTTTTCTACCTTGGAATAACCAGAAGAAAGCTTCTTGTTATTAGACCACTGACTCCCTTTCCACTATTGCTGCCCATTCTGCATTTGCTCCAGAATTATGGAATGCCTTCCTTGAGTCACAGGCTTCCTTATACTCCTTAAGTGGCATCTCACACTGTTCTAGTAGTATCCAGGTTCCTGCACTCATTCATTCATCCCTCAAATACTTAGGGAATCCTTATAACTAGGAAACTCATCCAAAGTCCCATAGCTAGAAACTTTGAAAATTGATAGAAAGTTGCTCATCAACAATAACTACTAGTAAGTGCCATCAGTTGGGGTGGTGCAAATCTAAGACACAAATGATATGTATTAAATTTCTTGATGGTTGAATCTTTCACAAGAGAAGAGACACTGGTAGTATTTAGAAAGTGATAAAAACTCCAGACAGTATTCAATTTAGAAATGCACAGGCTTTGCATTTAGAGTTTATTTAGGCTTAAATAGTAAGTATAGAAAATGTAAAAATCTCAGAGAAAATACTCTAACCAAATACATGGAGAGTGCATGGCTGTGACCCTTTTTCTGACAGCTCTGGTTTTTAGACTGGCACTTAGGTTATAAGGACATCAAAATGGGCTTCATTTTCATGAGCCTGGTTTCCTGGGAATTAGAGGCCACTGTTTTAGGCAAATTGGGCCACTACTAGTTTAAGTCACCATAAAGGTTTGAGATTATTTAAAAGTATAACTCAAGTAAAGTTCTTAGCTGATTGCCCAATACATTTGTTTCTGAAGAAGAGAGTTGTTTTTGTAGATTTCCTAAGAGGATTCTGATTGGCTCTTTGGGGGAAATTTGGATATTGTCAAAGCAGCCTGGACCTCCTTAATATTCTCCAGGAGCTAACTGAACCTCTGGGAATGTTTGCAGGTGACCTTTCCCTGAAGACACGTAAACCCCCATGGGTATTAAGGCTGCTTGGATCCATGATAGGCTCATCTGGAACTATGATGTAGAAGAGCCCTCATTTTTACTTTGAAGTATAGATTAATTGCCCAGGTCAGCAAGCATCAGATAACTTACTTTTTTTTTTTTTTTAAATCCTGCATCCATCCTGTATGGTTTGCTGGGTCTTCATGGTTAGTGGTCAGAAAATGAAAAAATTCATTTTATGAATGCCTCAGTGAATGCTGGAATAGCAGATATATACTCCATTCTAATTAATACAAGATGTCTTCTTCCAAATAAAGTACTTGCTTGAAAAAAAATAAAAGCAATTTCTATGTCTGTCTTCTGAGGCACATACTCATTTTCCATGGCAATGCTATATCCTTTTTTTTTTGTTTTTTGTTTTTTGGTACCAGGGATTGAACTCACGACCTCATGCTTGCCAGGCAGGCTGTTATGCCGCTGAGCTAAATCGCGGGCCCACTATATCCCATTCTATGTGCCATTTGTTCTCCCTGTGTGACCCATACAGATGTCCCTAGAGGGTGGGGCAGTTCCACAGAGTGCCTTTGTTTTTCACCAAGCTGCAAGTATTTCTATCAAAACCATCACTGCCTGGAAAGATGTCCAAAGAAGCAAGTTACATTAGACAGTGGGGGAAGTTAAACCTTTCATATGGTTGTTGACTTGCCAAAGTCTTGTATATAATAGTGTGCAATTAATATTTTTAAATAACAATATCAGTGTTCCATCCAGACCTGATATTTTCACAATTTTTTTCCTTTTTGAGTTCTTTACCTTAAAGTAGAAATTTTGGATAAATAAATTTTTTCCCACTTCATTTTGAATTGTTTTAAATTCAGCCTAATCTATTTGTACATTTGTCTTTAAATGCTACATATTTTAAGGAAGGAGGGTTACTCATACAACATAGATTATTGGTTGATTTTAAGATACCTTTTTTTTTTCACTTTTTCTTAGAAAATGTTTATTTAGGAGTCTCTAGGATCTTTGTGTACCTAAATTTCATAGGATTAAAATTCTTTATCCTGGTTATTACTAGTTCGTATATATAAATGTTATACACATGACCTTCTTTTTGATCTTTAGAAGATGTCCTGTTGCTTCCCTACAGGAGGGAATTAATGTTTTTGATCAAAAAAATTTAGAACTCCTGTTGTTATAACCTTTCAAGCCGTAAAGGAATCTTACTAACTAGATTATAGTTATTTACAGCTGTTTCCTTGAAAAGTTAATCTTATATTTATCTGGTTCTCAAGATGGAATGTGGAATTATGGACATCAGTCTGGCTACAGAGTAGAACAGAGAGGAGCAGAAAGAGGGGAAGAGAATGTTCTCGTTTATTTTACCTTTATATTTTAAATAAGACCTATATAAAGCCCTTAGAAACTAAGCTTAGTTTCAACCTAAATCATTTATTTTTGGAGGCTTAGTGAAAAATAACATTGAAAAATTTGCTCAAAGGAGCATCATTAGGACAATAATGGAAGACTCACTTTTATGTTCTAGAATATTATTATATTCAGGGACATGCATCAGAATTTGGTGGAAAATTGTTTCTGATGCCTTAGATGGAACAATACCAAAACATTTGTTTGCTTAGTTTCCTAAATTGACAAAAGATATATAATTTATAAGTCTTTAAAATTTTCAGAAGTCTCCTATTTTGTTCTCCAAATATTTGCTGAATCACTTACCATTTTTATTATTTTTGCTTTAGACTTGTTAAAACGAAGAGAACATGATCATGGTCCCAAATGAATTTGACTTCCTTTGTAGAAAAGTTGAAGGACTAATGAATACAAGTTGAGCGTCCTTATTCCAAAAAACTCAAGATCTGAAATTCTCCAAAATTGCTACTTTCTGAGTATCAATATGATACTGCAAGTGATAATTTGGTGCTTCTGAGATACCTCAACACATTATGTTTTAGGTTTAACAAAACACTTATGTGGGAATACATTTTAGGAAATGCTTATTGCAGAATATAAATTCAGAGTCAGGAATGATGCTGATGCCAAATGACCACAGATGTCCCCAAGGATAGTTGAGAGGATCATATCTTTGTTTTCTTAGTGTTTGATATATGCAAGTTTGTTTTATGCACAAAATTATTAAAACTATTGTGAAAAATACCTTCAGGCTATGTATATAAGGCTTGTGAAACATAAGTGAGTTTTGTGTTTAAACTTGAGCTACCTTGATGGTACACAGGCAAAAATTCCAAAGTCAGAAAAAAAAAAATTCAAAATCTAAACACTTTTGGTCCAAATCATTTTGGATAAGGAACACTCGACTTGTAGTTAAAAATATATCTGTTCAGTCTACTCATTTATTGAGGACCCACTACAGGTAAGACTGGGTCCTCAGTGGAGTCTTTAGCATATCAAAAATTATTAACACTCCACTAATTAAAAGGTGAGAATGGACTTGCAAGTAACAGCATATCACTCTGTTAGAGCTACAACCAGTTTATATTCACAAAAGTCTTTGTCTTTGTTTCCCACCCATCTTCTGTTTTTCTGCAGTCAGTTTGTACTCATGTACTTAAAACCTTATGCTATCATGCTTGGATTTGTTGTCTAGGTACACACAGAAATCAGTTTTTTTCCTCTTCCGTTCTTTGCAAACGTAGGATTTAAGGTGCTTTCTATCTTGGATTCTCCTTTACTTCAACTGATGTCCATGATCTGAGGAGAGTCTACATCATGCAGCTAAAATCCTCTTTTGAATTTTGAGCACAGATGTTTTGGCTGCTAAAATGATGAAGGAGTTTTGGTTCTCAAGAGGCCCCAGGACAGCGAGTTTGTCTCTGAAGATATACAAGGATCTGGAGACCTAGACTTTTCTCTGTTCTCATTTACCCACTAAGGCAGGCAGCTGTACAAGTGGAACTTGAGTCTAAATCACAGGGTGTTATAACATATGAAACCTGAATGTGGCAACTGTTATTGTCTGCAGGAGTGAACTGTCTGGGGAAATTCAATCCCAGCCTTGGGCCTGGCAGGGGAAGCTCCAGCAGCACTTGGTCATCAGTGTAGATGACTTTGGAACTGATTTTAAATACTTCTCACTGAGTGGAAGTATAATTCTGGGCTGTAGCTTAATCAGATATTTGAGATGCTCTTGACTAGTGGAATTTTTTATTGTTTTAGGCTGTTAGCATCCCTAAAGGTTCAGTGAGTCTCTGTTGCTCTTTGTTATTTCTTTATATGTCTCAGGAGTAAAGAACCAAGAAAATGAGTAATCTCTCAGGATCATATCACAGAGGG
This sequence comes from Hydrochoerus hydrochaeris, assembly GCA_004027455.1. Taxonomy (NCBI): domain Eukaryota; kingdom Metazoa; phylum Chordata; class Mammalia; order Rodentia; family Hydrochaeridae; genus Hydrochoerus; species Hydrochoerus hydrochaeris. Next base: position 9,833 of record PVLA01006615.1, on the reverse strand, counting down.
AGTGAAACTTTAGTAAGTGGGGAAAGAGGTAGACTAAATTATTTCTAAAGTGTCTGTCAGTATTATGTCTGTGAGACAGTTTAACCTGGATAAGTTTATTCCAAGGTGAGAAATGTGATGTTTATGGAAGTTATTAATGCAGTTTTGTCAAATGAGCATGCTAGGGAAGAGAGAACTAGATCTGAATTATAAAGACTGGCTGGCAATGTTGTTTTCAGTTTAAATTGCTCAACTTTAATGAGATCTTGCTACAACTGTTATTCTGTATCTTATACACACATACATATCTTAAAAATTTCTTCCTTGAAGTCTTTCCAGATTCATCCAATGCACAAGTTTATAATAAAACTTATTCTGAATATAATAGCTGAGTGCTGAGATCAGGAAATTTCCTACATGAACTTTTTGGAACATGCTGACTTTAAGATCAGAGATTCCTACAATTCAGAAAACAGCACATTGACCAAAGTGCCAAACTGTTGTGTCGACCCATGTGGCGTGGTAAAACATGAAGTGTGCGCATACATTTTGCTGGTTTTGCTGTAATCTGTCTTCTCTCCCTCCACCTCCCTCTGTCATTTCTTTTTTCCTTGTGGAATGGCATGGGTATTACCTCCTTTTTCTTTTTGCTTTGCTGTTGCTCACTGTAACTTACTATCATTTCAGAGAAGATTCCTACAAGGGGAAATAGACAATAGTGAAAAATGGTTTATTAAGATATAAGCTCTGTTCTTACACAAATGTTCCTATTTTTAAAATTTGGGAATAGAATCCAGTATATTATCAGAATTGTCTCTAAATAGAACGCTCTTAAAAGTGTTCATGAAGTCTTGTCACAGATGTAAATTTTAGTATTAAGTATCTTTAGCTGCAATGTCAGTTGGTATTTGAAAAGAGCTGTTTAAATTATAATTTGTGTGCTACTATGTAGGCTTGCCAGATACGGTCAAAAGTACGATTATGTAGTCCTCTAATACACCTCGCTAAAGGGTTGAATTATTGCTAAAAATTTTCAACAAAAAAATGCATAAAATCAGCATTCAAAATCCAGGAAATGCCATGGACAACTATAACTAAGTCTTCATGGTTAAATATTATATATTATAAATATTCTAAATTGTAGTTGATTAACATTCTGCATTTTCCTTATATAGTTAAAATATTATAGGGGCTGGGATTTAGCTCAGCGGCATAAGTACCTGCCTTGCAAACGTGCAGTCATGAGTTCCATCCCTGGCACCATAAATAAATAAACACACACCTGAGTTAAGTTTGATAGACTAAAGAATGCAATCTTTAATTGACGATGAAGGTGTGATATGTAGCTGATGCTGCTAAAGTGGGTATGAAAATTCTGAAAATGATTCAAGGGTGCTGCTTTTTAGTGATTAAAACATTTTAAATAAGTGTTGAATGCACACTGGGTTTTTTAAAACTGAAATCACCGAATCACATTGTTGAGGGGAGATTGACACTGTAGCACTATTCACTGTGGCTTTCTCTCTCTTTTTTTCTATTTTGCATAAAGTAATTTTTATGCAAAGATTTTTTTAAAAAAATTTAAAGATGGAGTCACATACTATAGGATTTCTTGGAGTTTTGTCTGCCCTGTGGGCCAAAAAAAATTCTACTGTGGGCATAAAGAAAAAGTCCAAATAGCAAACCTGAGTTGGAATGCTGATTTAGTCACTAACTGGTTAGTACTAACCTTAGTAATAATCACTAGTTTGTTGTATTCTGTGCTAGCTCTTTGCATAAGTCTTACTTTTCTTAACCTTGGAATGCTGTACCTTGCTCAGTATCACATAGTTGCTAATGGAAAAGAAAAAATTCCAATACAGCTGTGATTGCGTCTAAATCTATACTTTCTGTTTTGTCTCATGATTACAAAACCTTTTTGCTGACCTGGCAGCGCCCACATACAGCCTATGAAGACACTATTGGTGCTTGGTGTCCTGGGTTGTTGGGAAGAACAGAGAAAGTGTGTGAGTTCATGGCATTGAGTAGGTACAGAAAAAGTGGAAGGTCAATCAGGGACACCATCTGGTTTGAGCTTTCGTCAATGGGACTTTTCCTTCCTTAAAAAATATTTTTGAAATTGTAATTTATGACTTGTGTTCCTGTAAGATAAATATAATTAAGGTTGGATTTTATGCACTTTTCCCTTTTGATTTTAAAAGAAAAACATTTGTGAGCTCTGGATACTGGGCCTTCCATGACCAATGTTTGAGTTGGCTTATATCATCACACACTTCTCTTAGCTACAGGGAAGGGTCTTTTGCTCTTGTGAATCATGTTGCTATTATATCCTTTTCACTAAAGAAAGAATTCTGTTCATCAAATGTGCATGGGCATAAGTGAGTATTTGGGAAGAATAAAAACTCATCATTAGTATTAGCTGGACAGATATTCTTAATTATGAGTACTTGGTAGGGAGACTCTTACTTGATTAGTCTGATTTAAGCTATTTTATTATTTACTTTTTGTGGTACTCTTTGATGTATATTACAACCCTTATGTTCATATTTAAAATTATTTATAGAAAGTCTGGAATAGTTCCTTACTTCTTTTAGTTTTTTGCTGATTAGAAATGGCAGCTGATATTGGCTCTCTTTTATGCCTCTCTAGGTTGGGAGGGTGGTGTCCAGGATGCCTTTTTCTTGCCTTGGACTCCTTAAATCTTCAACCAAAAACTGACTATAATGAACATTTCTCAACTTTCAAAATGAAACTTGTGGTTACCTCAGACTTCATGGATTTTGGCCTGGTTATGTGCATAACTTCTTTGATTGACTCATAACTAGTTTAATTAGCTGGTGTTCTGCCTGGTTGAGAATGCAAACTTCTTAGGAAAGGCACTCTTTTGCACCTTTTCAACACTTAAGCATTTAATAAATTCTTGTTGAATGAGTGATGGAATGACTGGTTGGCAAAAAACTAGTCAGTTATGTCAAAAGTGCCAATTTGATCATGTGTAGGTTCAATCCATTAATAACTCAGCTATATGGAGAGAGATTAGGAGCCTCACCAGTTGTAGAATTTGGGAGAAACCTTTTAGAATCTTATCAGAATCCAGGCAATGTTCTTTGATCTGTTAAGGGAAAAAAATATCAACTGTCAGGCATAACCCAAAATTTCAGGAAATCTTCCACAATGATGCCTGAATCCCAGCCGTTCCAAAAAGGTTTTATCCCTCCTGTGGAGGGCAGACAATATGCTTGCTGATGCAGCCGGTGATATAATTAAACTTTTGACCACATGCATGACTTTAAGCAAAAAAGTGGCTAAAGCTCTGTGTCTAACGTGATTGAAGGGTAGAATCCGATGCTGAGCCCCCACTCCTCCAACTAATCTCTCTTTTCAGAGTTCTGTGGAAGCAGGCTTTCTGGGGGTCCAGAGTTTACAGTAAGACTCTTTTATACTTAAAATGTCAGCAAAATACTAAGACTAGCTCTTCCCAAAACACGAAGGGGTAAGCCGGTCCATTATTTCCCCTTGACATTTGGTCTAATTCTATCTCAGATAAGTGGGTCTTGGATGTAATCCAGCTCGAATGGGGCATCCTTAAATTTCCCCCTATTTCTGTGTGCCTTTTGGATCTAACCCTTATCATAAACTTTCTCTGAGTTTTCTGTATCAGCAAGGGCACATAGCTCTTCTCTTTTGGCCTGCAGTAATATCTGATATTTAGATTTCATAGAAACTTTGAAATGTTGTTCATAGATACAACAGCCCAGCTAAGAAACTGACTTCTTCTGGGAATGGCAAATTTCCCCTTTTCCCAGGCTACTTTCCCAAGCAAGGTTTGGATTTTATGTTCACAATCGACTTGTTTCAGAGTGACCAGGTGGTCAGAGTACCTCTGAAAAGCCCCTTAGGGGCTCCTCGGGGTCTGAGGAAATTTGTACTGACATTTATGTTAGTCCCTTTGCAAGTGAAAGGTATTCTGATTTACATTTCACAATTTGATCTACTGCCATCCAATAGTGAAAAATGGGTGCAACTGGCCACTGGATCTTTTCAAATGAAGAGTGAAATACAGATATTACTATGCAGGCAAATTCTCTGAATAAAGCTGAGAGAGGTAGGCAAGTTGAAACAGATTTCTGTGTTTTGGATCAAAGATGACCCTGGAATGTTAACTTTTATGGGGTGGGAGGAGCTTGTGTGTGCAACAACTTAACTGTCAAAAGCGTGGCTTGGAGGAAGGTTTTCATCATACCTGAGTATTGTGCTCCTGAGACTCCAAAAGGAGAAAGCTTAATATTTGGACAGTTAAATAACAGCAAGACAAGCTTTCTGTACGTGTTCACTCATCCTCACAAACTAAAGAATTTGAGTGTTATCAGCTTTACTTTGTATTTATAACCAACTAATATATTTTCCTCTCAAATCCTGAATGAATGTTAATTGATAGTCATACAGATATAAATATATATGTATATATATACGCATATTTATAATCAAGAAACTATCCGAATTAGTTCTAAGATAATTGAAAGAAATGTCAACATAGTTCTTAAAAATGAATCTTAAAATGCAGTTCTTTTATATTTAGCATGTTTCAAAACTGATTTCATGAATAGGGCTACAGATTAAACTTTCTTGAGCAGGCTAGAAAAATGACCACTTGAAACCATGATGCCCTCTAATAACATTCTTTGCAGTAATCAGAGATAATCTGCTTGTGCACAGTCATGTTATTAGCTCATTTCCTTAAGTGGTTTCCTAAACTTGTTATCCAATTGCCATGATGGTCCCAGTTATTGGATTGAGGGATAGTTCCTTTACTGGATATAACTTTTCTCACCTAAAATGAGTATGATAATGATAGTGGAAATGGACACTGTGAGAGCACTGAGGTGAGAGTATCAGACAAGGATTATCCATCCAAACAGCCCATTTTATACTATGCCAATGCATTTACAGGACTAGGCATTTTGCTTAGATGAGTTCTGGACTGTTACCATTAACGACATCCTTGGGTGAGTGTTTAATATGACCATTTAAGTTACTGTTTGCCCAGCATTTCCTCCTCTAGGAAATTAGGCAGTTTGCAGAAAAGAAATTAAATAAATCCTGCTTTTCCTTTTTATTGCCTTTGAGATTTCCATGAAAACTTTTATTTCTGGGGACCTCTAAGTATATTTGCTATTAGCAAATGCTGAAGTTCTTATTAACTAAATGATTTTGGAAACTAATAAAAGTAGGTCATATTAAATAGGTAGACATCCAGACATTGTCTTTTTCTTTATAATTTGCTTCTCCCTGGTATCTTAAATCTTTACTAAAACTTTTCGGTGTTCTGGTTCAATTTTATTAATGGGATATAAATTCCTTTAGGGTAGGGATTATGTGCTATGTACTACCTGCTTTCATTTTACCTAGAGGTTCTACAGTAGGTTATTTTATTAGTTTCTCATCTATCAAGACTAACATGCTTGAAAAAAAAAATCCAGGCAAAATTTCCCATTTTCACCTGTTTGTGAAAATTTTAATAGAGATCTTTAAAACTGCATAAAAGATATACATATTTATGAAAAAATTGGCCTTTAAAAAGTCTTTATGTTCCTCATATGATTTGAAGAAAAAGAGTTTTCCCTTCAAAAAATACAATTTCTTCCTTTGGAATACAAGCATGGTGTTCTGGTGACTACAAAGTAACCTCTTTTGAGAAAGTGTCTGCCACTTTGTTATCTGCACTTAGATATTGTTAAAAGTTTTAGCAGGGTCTGTTTTATAAGGTATAATATTTTCCTCAGTTAGAGACTGCTTCCTATCTGTTAGGAAAAGAATGTCTTGCATACTAGAAGCCATTTTTTATCTATGGAATCTCTTTGCTTAATTACTTGTTATATTTATACCTCCGGAACAGGACCAAAGAAAGGTTCCGTTTTTGTTCTGTGAAGATTTCGTGTGGAAGAATGTTGTTGGGTTGTCAGGAAATGATTTTCATATTAGCATTAGCAGAGCAGCGTAAATGCCCTCTGCTGTGGCTTTTTACTGTATTAGACAGGGGTGTCCTTCAGTGTCTTCTGTGATGATAGGCATAAATCAAATTGAGAAGAGTGGTATGTAGTGAATTTAGTGCCACTGCATTTTTTAATATGTAAGTAGGCTTAGGGTTTTATCTCCCTTATCTTAAGCCCCATCAAGATCAAACTCAAGCAAGCATTCACATCCACAGTGAATCTCACCAGCCTTTTTCTTTAAGTTAACATTAGTTCAAACTCTCCCCACTGCTTCTGTCAATAGATCTTTTAAAGACAGGCATTAGAGTTAAGTTTGCCTTAGTCTTTTTTCCCTCTTCCATAGCTTCAAGCCCAAGGGCTTCTTTTTAATAGGCATTAGTTAAGGCCTAGAATGGAGTAGACATTTGTGAAGGAGACTTGAAGTTTGGAACAGAATTGGCCTTTATAGTTTTTCCATGGGGGGAAAAAATCTCCTTATGAGAATAAAGGCTGCCTACTAATCTGCTACCATCTGGAGAATGGAGAAGCCAGAGGTTGTTGGCACCAGGTCACATCCCTTATGTAAACTGTCAAATTCTTTTCATATTAATGGCATATTGAGTTTAATCTGAGGAGTATCAGTCAGAGCTTATTTACTGATTTTTTTTTGTAGGAGAGGATTCTGAATATTGTTATAACCTGAGAGAAAGACACTGTATCTAAAATAGAGGTTTTGATTCATAAGGACTTTTTCTTATATATGCATGTTGCTTACTATTTAGTGATGTTTGAAGCCATGAGTAAAAATCCTGAGTTGTTCCAAACAACCCTTTCCATTTGACTTTCTTGAAAATAGTGTGACCACTTAAATCCAAGAAGAAAGTCAGTTGATAGCTATTCTACTTATCCCCCTACTTTAAAATAAAGGAGTAGTAAGCCTAATTCTGTTTTTCTTACAGATTTTTTTGTACATATGTGCATATAAGGATAAATGTAGATGTGCAGTTTAATGTTTTAGTGTATACTGAAAAGCTAAAATCACTCCAAGTCTTACCAGGTGCCTGCTACTTAAGTGGTAATGAATAAAAAAATCCTTTACTTTTTTATTATGAAACCTTTAGCCTCCTGTGGACTCAGGGCCAAACAGATTGTGAATGTCTTGACAGCTCTATTCAAAGTAGAAGCTTATTCTCCAAACTGGTACAGATTGATTCTAACACTGTTCTGCTCTCCCCCCATCTTATAAATAAAAATAGACCCGCATACTTACTCTCAGACCTTTTGATAGGTAAAGGTTGCACTCTAAACCACAGCATGGAAACGCAAATAATCATGTTATTCCTGGGGACAGATGCATATAATAAAAGCTAAAAGAAGTGAATAAAAGCCAGACTTCTATTATAAATTGTCCACATAGGGTATTTGGCAAAAACAGTTCTACCATTTAGTAAATATTCATTGGACAAATAAATAAAAGAATGACTACAATCCCTTATTTTATCTGGAAAGTCTTTTGGTTGCATAAAGAACACAAGAAAATAAAACTTTAAATATTCAGCAAATGGAATTGGATAGGGAAAAAAAAAAAGAAGAAGAAAAGAAATCAGCACAGGAGAAGAAAAGAAACCAGCACAGGAGATTTCCAATATTTGGAAAATCTTTTTAAATTCTGAAAAGAGGGTGTTTGTCAGTGGGGCATATATTCCCCCAGTGCTGCTTCTTACCTTCTGGTTTCATATGTAAACCAGAAAATGAAAACCAGACCCAGTGACCCAAAGGAGATGAAGCATGTTTGTTTTGCCCATTATATTTCTCTGCTCACGCCTAGATGCCTTGCCTTCCCTGTCCCCTGTGTTTGAAGTTGAGAGCTGGGAACAGACATGAGATTGAGGTCCCAGGGAGAAGCCAAGTTCAGCCTGAACTGATGAACTCACCGAGAACGCGGGCAGATAACGCAAGCTAAAGATACTCAAGTGTGACATTTGTGCTCTCAGGGGAAAGACCTGCTGTACCTTTACAAACAGGTTTCTTTTTGGTGTCTTAGTGAAAGGTGCCTGGCAGAAGGCATTGGAAGTTTCCTCTAAGTGTTTCTAATTGATGAGATGAAACTGAGCTTACATACAAGTCCCATGTTAGGTAAGATTTTTCTGCTAAAGACATGGAATGCTGTGATTAGGAAGGGACTCATCGCAGAGGACAGGGGGCTGAGAGCACAAAACATCGGCTTCAAAACAAGCAGCAAAAGAAGTGAGAAACAACTCAGTGGAAAAGAAAGGGAATGGTAACTTGGGAACAAAATGTTTGTGCATGTAGAAGTCGCTCGTGTAAAAAAAGAATGGGGTTATATTCAGGTTTTAGTCATATTTTGTGAAGAAATAATTCTAGCCTGACATTTGAGAGATTTTAATCGTATGCTGCAGTGTTAATTGAATAATTACTCTGAAGACTATCGTGATAAACTCTAGTATTTAAAAGCATAGTCTAGATCTTTCTCCAGTGATCGAGCACTGCATATGCAGATAGTCTAATTATTGTTTTTTCAGTAGCCCCTCTCCCCCAACTTTATAAACTTCTCACCTGCGTTCTTTGAAAACCTGCTTGTAGCTTCTCTGACTGCAGAGAGCCGTGGCTGGCTGGATTAAGGCTGTGGTTTGGGGCTGTGACTGTGCAATGATGTCATCTTGTGCCCCGGTTGCACGCTCTACAAGGGACCTGAGCCTCCGGAGCAAACTGCCTCTCCCCGGTTTTGTCCCGGAACAGCAGCTTCTGGAGCTGGACCAAAAGGCGGAGTTCAGCGTGGCGGCCAGCAGGGGGTGCCCTTGCCAGATGAGAAGGGATTTCTCCACGCTAGAGCAGCTCACATCACGCCCTCTGCCATCCTTTTTTTTTTTTTCCCCCCTAAGTTCATTTGGCTCAAGATTCAACTCCAGAAACGTTTGATTTTTGCCTTCGCAGATCGCGGCCCACACCTGGATGACTGTTGTGTCCACGGTGCTGTTTTCAGCTGCTTTTTGTTGCTCAGGGTGTAGGCTCTGCCTTGCCGTGGCTTCTGCCTGGTTACCTTTTACTTAGGAAACCGAGAGTGGTTTTATTTCCTTCTCCTTGTGTCATAGGTCACGTTGAAGGGCGCAGTCTCCCGCGGGGACGAGGACCCAGGGTGTTGATTGAGCGTTTTGCTGTGTGACGTGACCTAGCCACAAAGGAATGTGTCTCCTCAAGAGGGGAAACCTGTTTCGTGAGGCAGCTCCGTGCAGAGCAGAGCCGCGGCCCAGTCCCTGGGGCCAGCCCTGCGGTCCTGCAGGTGGGCACGGCTGGGAGGTGGACCTTGGAGGCCCAAGGTCCCAGACTGGGGAGTGCTCCTCTTTTCGCTTCTAGCGGGGAGGAGAGTGTCTGGTTCCCAGGCTGGCTGAGTTCAGTCATTCAGGCTGCCCAGATCCAACCTAGGTGATTAGCATTTTGTTCTTTTTAAAAAAAGGAGGACTCCCTTGGCAGCCTTGAAGCGGCCTCAGCATAGTCTGGCGGGGAGGCGGGGTGATGTGAGGAAGCGTTTTGTTTCTTGAAACTTGGATTCCGTGAACTTGTTGACTGGACTTTGCGGGATAATGTTTTCCCCAGACTGTAAGCCATCTGTGCAGGGAACGCTCAGCCGGGGTATATGCAGTGCAGCAGGAGCTGAAGCCAGGGCCAGTAGGCCCCTGTGCCCTTGCCCGCGTTGGATGACGAGCTCCCCCCATGCTGGAGAGATTCCCACTCTGGCTGGAGCAGACAGGACAGCAAAATCCTCGCAGCAGGTGCTGCTGCCTCCGATGGCCTTTGCGGCAGGCCCTGAGCTCTCCTCCTCACTCACGGTTCCTGACCCTTGGTGCCCTGGGCTCCTAACAC